>PVJX010010434.1:0-57031 GCA_004027295.1 Dolichotis patagonum | reverse complement strand
TGTAAGCATACTTCAGTGAACAATGTAGGTTCATCTCACCACAGTGCTCTGTTATGCCAGGAGTAGAGTCTGATCCTTGTCATTCTAACTCATGAGGATGTTTAACTTCTGATGTAGGAACTTTGCAGACAAAGAACCTCTTCAAAACCCCAGAACATGTACATGCAGATGTTGCCACAGTATATTTATGTGTAAGGTCTGCCCTGGTTAGGGATATGTACTCCTTAACCTTTCAGAAGTAAAAGCCTGATACTTCATTATAAAGAAAGTCACCTACCAACTAGTAAGTACAATATAGTTACTATTTTTGGTGGCCACTCATTTCTGAAGAAAGCATTTTCATGAATTTATTCTTCTCTGGGCCTGAGATTTTTTCCTACTGGTGAATTTTCATTTGGCATGTAATTATGATACAGCTAATGCTACTGTGAGAAAGATAAATAAAAGTAAAATAGCTATATCATGATGCTCTCAAACAGAAGAAGTAAATTTAGACAAAAAACAAAAACTGTGAAATTTCTAGGAACTATTTGAGTGAAAGGGTCCTAATGCAAATTATAAGTCCTTTAATGCATAACAAAGATTACAGAATGTCTTTTAAAACTTTGAAACCCCAGCTCCAAGTTCATTATAACTGTCTTTGCCTGCTGTACTCAATTACATCTGCCAGAACGAGTATATACACACCATATGCATCAAGCCTGTGGATATTGGTGGTCTTTTTGGTGACTTTGGAGAATTCACATTTTGTCATGTCACGTGCATTTTCCAATAGATAATGTTACCACATTATCACAATACTTGAAGTATAAAATTAGTTGTGCTTATTTTGTTTAGTTTATTGCTTTTTGAACAAATGACCTTCTCATTTCTGTTTCTTATTCCAGGTAGAATCTACCTCGAAATTCCAAACACATCATCATGTAAACCTGATGGAAAAGACAACATGAGGCTGGTTTGTTCTGCAACCTGTTTGGGATCTGAACCTCAAAGAAGCAATGAAAGTAAGGTTCTCTTCTGCCTAAGGTGCTATAATTTTTCACAATCTCTAGATTGGCTATCTCCAATATGTCCTCAATGTCCTTTTTTCATCTTTAAAAGCCCCTTGTAACCAACACTTGTTCATTCTTCCTCTATGATTCCCACCATTCTCCATTTCCCTTCCTGGTTAAAGGCGAGTTTCTCCTAGAAACATATTCTAAGTTGAGATTTAATTCAGATGTATGTAAGGAATAACAACTGTGAAAAAGTGAGGGAAATAGGATCAGGTTTAAAGCAGTTGAACGATGACTTACATTCAACGGTCTTCAGTGAAACTCGGGGAACTCCGATACTGGGATTGCATAATAGAGGTGGTCTGAATTGAGGAGAAGGTAAGTGTTTCCAGAAATGACTGGCATGTAGGTCAGCAAATCCATGAAGATCTGTCTTCATTATAAGTGGCACTGTTCAATAGGCTTGCAGCTGGGATGGAATGAAAAGGGAAAGAGTCAGCCTATGCTTTCAAGCTTGAATGTTCACAAACAGACATGTCTTTAGCTGTTGCTATTATGTGGAACTCATATTTCAGCTTCTTCAGGTTTTTAATACAAGCTCACACTAATGACCCCTCCAGGGAGCTCCTAGGCCTTCAGTCCCAGACTGGCACTCTAGACTGGCATGCAATTTCTTAGAAGGATCAGCTACTGGAGTCTGACTTTCCGGCATACAGACAGCCACTGCAGAATGTCCAACCTCTGATATTATAAATAGCCTAATAAATTCCCTTTTCTAATGATTGATTCTGTTCCTATAGAAAACCCTATGAGTAAGCATGAGCCATCAGAGGCTGGGAATGTTGTAGTCTAAAAACTGCACTCTTTTTCTACTATCATTTTGGAGAATTAAAGTTCTTAACCTATTCTCTAGAATACCAGTTTACACTATTACCAAAAATAAATAAATAAATAAACAAATAAACAAAAGACAGAAATTTTACCTTCAAGTTCAGTAACTAAGCAGCAGGTACATATTCTCCAGGAGCATTCTACTGGCCCAATGTCACCAAAACAATTTCTGAGCCTGCCTACCCTCATTAGTTTGCTGAGTTCTTGATTACAGATTTATAAGAGGCCTGCTCCAGACAGCCAGAGAGCACTTTCACAACAGCCATCCTGCTGGCACTCAGCTTCCCACTGGGAACATTGGAAGCCTGCCCATCAACCAAAATAAACAGTTCCTTCATGAATAGACCCAATAAAGGTCTTATAAATCATAGCTGTAAAACATGTCAGTCACATTGCAAAAGACAGAAATCAATCCAAAATTCATTAGTTTGCCTGACAAGAGCTTAATCTCCTATTGTTTAATACCAGTCGTGGCACCTTGGGTAGAATAGGAAGCTGCATAAGATCATCTTGTGTTCCTGTGACAGGACCATTCGATGTTTATGGCTTAATCTGGCCTTTGGAACATTCCGTCTGTGGACAGAAACCCGTGCCCCTGCTTAGGGTCAAGTTGCCCATTGTATTAGGCAGGAATCACTGTCATGTTGTCATCATATTTCACAACTGTTGGAGTTGTGGTTGGGTGATTTGCAGTGTTTCAGATGAAAAGGACACAGAGGTTGCAGCACAATTGAAATACTCTGTACGGATGAGCCAAGGTTTAAACATAGCTACACCATCATCAAAAACAGTCCCGCAGACCCGAGGTTAGCAGGAATACTCCCTCTCCCCACCCCTCCACAACAGCACTGATGTGACAGCTCTTTTGTGACTGCATTTCTCCTTTGAGGCTGTACTGCTAGTTCATTTTAATCACATTTCAGCTGCATGGGAGTATTCAAGATTAGCAGTGATGAGAGACATGGAGCAGGGCCAAGAGAAGCAGGGGAGTCAGAAGATAGATGGGTTGTGACATGTGGTAGGTTATAGCATCATGCACACAGGAAAAATGTCAAATCCCTTATTTTGGTCATAAAGGAGCTCTATAAACTTTCAGAAATTAATCTGGTCAGGATAGTCTCCTAATGTCCTCCAAATCATCTATCCATTCTGATTTCTCTTCCTCAGTCTCACTGGAAAGACTTGGCCTCTGCACTGACTGTCAGACAATGCCTTCCTGTGAATAAGCTCCTCAGCAAACCATATTTCTGCTCCTAGTAACATATCTCATTAATGTTCTTCCAGGGTTCATGGTGCTGTATACTTAACATTTAACACTGCGTTTTACTATAACCAACTTGACAAAAACAAAGAGCTGTGTTCCCAAAGACCTTATTAAAAACCAAAGTTGCTGAATATATTATTCATCTTGAACAAGGAAGGCATATATTTACATTTGCCAGGTGCTGTATTACCAGCGTGAGGCGAGGTGAATAGTTTGTATCTCGCTCTCCCAGTTGTGTTTATTGTAACAATGACTGACAAACATTTAAATATGGTAAGGCATTATCATTTTATTGCACAAAATGCAGAACTACCTAGATCAGTCCTCTGAAAAGTTTAGACAGTGATTTTTGTGCTGGAGTTGTGACCACTACTTGGTCACCTAATAAATATAAAACAGAACTCTGCAAACATTGAAATTCATGGTTGAGCTTGAGAAAAAAGTTGAAGTTGTTAAATTCTAATTATATGCCATAAGATCTTTTTCAAAACTAGGTAAAGAAGATGCAAATTATAAAATCATGGTGGCTTATCATTTTCATGGAAAGAGATTCAAGCTTATTTAGGACTATGGATCAATGTGATATTTGACTATTCTGAAAATCAGCTGTCTGTGAAATTTAAGCTTTCAAAATATCAGTTCATTAAATATCTTTAATTCAAAGAGTTTATGTATGTATGTATTTAAATTTACTGATTAATTTGACCAAAGTGTTCCAAAAGGTTTGCATATAGTTCTACAGTCACAAAACTGAATAATATTAAAATGGAAGGATATGAGCAAAAACAAAGTTGAAAGCATTCACAGTAATTGTACTGATTGTGATATATTACTTATTTACTAACCACCAATTTCAGTGAAGATGAACATTTTTATCTACAGATCTTGCTCATTGTAAGGACCACAACGCTAAAGGAAATTATTGTATAAACATCTTTTTTTTTATCAAACGAGGTAGTCAGAACATTTTAAGAATATCATATCCAGAAGCTTTGACTTTCTGTATTAGAAGTGAGAATGATAGGTAAAAGAAAGAATGTCAAGGTATAGAGTGACTAAGATCCATGGAAATCTTACTAGGAAGGTTCCACCCCACCAAAAAAAAAAAAAAAAGCCATGTACACCCCACCCATACAAACATTATTTTGGCTAATAGATCTTCCTTTGTGAAAAAATGAATAACTCCTGAAAGATAAAGTATAACTGATTTTCTATATGTGTAATAAAGTCTTTAAAATTTTTCCGCCAAATACCAGAAAGCACCATGAGCAGTTTTATGGTAGGCTATATTAGTTTTCTATTGCTGCTGTAATAAGTGACACAAATTTAGCAACTTAGAACAATGCTCATCTATTATCACATAGTTCTACACATCAGGCTGAGCTGATCTTCTCCTATGGTTTTCACAAAGCTAATCTCATGATGTCTATAGGGCTGCATTCCTTTCTGGAGGCTTTACAAATGAATCTTCGTCTGGCTCGTTGAGGTTATTTCTAGAATTCCATGCAATGGTAGATCTGCCCGTGCCCTCCATTTCCTTGCTGTTAGCTGACATTGTTCTAACTACTCAAATATTTTCCACATTCTTGGACTCATGCAACTATATCTTCAAAGTCAAGAACAGTGATTCAATTCTCTGTCATGCTCTTCAATTTCCCTCATCCTTGTTTCTATCAAAACTGTATGACTTTGCACAGCATGCCCTTGGCTGGGGAGAAAGCTTGATTTTTGAGGACACCTATGATTTCATTGCACCCCTTCAGATAACTTGGAATAACTCTCTTTGTTAAGGCTGATTCATAACTTAACTATACCTGCAGTGTCCTCTTATAGTGGTACACCTAGGTTAGTGATTACTAACTTGGAGATGGAGAAGTCTGCAGTTCCATCTTTGAGATTCTGTCTAAACAATTAAAGAAGGTAGGATTTGGGGTCATAAACTCCTTGTACAGTTCTCATGACATGATAGTAAAAATGGAAGCAGGAATCTACAGGCATGATATAAAGAGAAGACAGATAAACTCAGCTTAGAAAGATCCAAAGATAATTTTAACTCACTGGTTTTCGAGAAATATATAAAAATTATTACGGCGCCATAATATTTATTTTCTTTCTACTAAATTATTTTCTGAGTATGATGAAATGTACTTCTAGAAATCTTTGGTTTTATTCTGTTTTGCTTATATCATGGAAAGCAAAGAAATCTTAGTAATAAAAACAAATTGTCAGAATGTTCATTGTCTTCTGTCCCCATTATATTAGTCAGTTTTTATTGGCATCATGAAACACAGGAGGTAGAAGGCCCTTTATGCAGAAAAGGCTTTATTTTAGCTCACAATTCTCAAGTCAGTAAAGCTACTGGATCTCATCTGACAATGGCCATTTTGTTGACAGAGTCTAAAGGTAATAGGTCATCACAAACCAAGAGACAGAGTGTGTGGGTCTGCCTGTGTGATCACCTTCTCATTTCTCATTTCTCACCACCCAGTTTGGATTAGACACATGAAACCCTGGGGGACACTCAGGCGATATTCAAACTGTGGCTCCTCCCTTCATCCTTCTTGATAAAATCTCATACCTAATGTTAAATTAGAGAACTTGTGTTTGGAAGGAACAGTTGTGTCCTCTAACACGGTCCTCCCCACCCACACACTGTGATTAGTAATGGAGAAGCATGAGACAGTCTGGCCCGGTAGTTTTCCAGTTTCTGTCTCAATACTTCATGGAATAGAACCTTCTCATTTCATTGGGCGGTAACCCATGTGATTCTCAGTAACATAATCTTTCAAAAAGTATTGGCTATTAGGTCTCTCATCATCTGTCTTACATTTATTTTCTAGGTTAAATAGCTAAAATCCCATCTTTTCTTCAGATGGTATTTTTCCTGGATCTGCTCCATCTAGAACTCACAAGAAAAAGCAGACTTCCAGTATGATCTACAGTACAGATTATCACCAAGCAATAAATCATAATCAATCTGGTTTGTGTCCCTTTGTGTAGAAAAAAAACTTATCCTTCTTTTCTGAAGTAATATATTCAATTAATCAGTTTCCATACATCATTAGTCACTAATCACCAAAAGGTATTGTAAATATATTCAGCTAATTAAGAAACAAAAATAAACAATAAAGCCACTTCAAATTGATTTCCTATGTTTCCCCTTATATTCATTATTCTTACAGTTGTCATTTCAAATTAATCATGTGAACTGATGCTTGGATTTCCAGTTGTAAAACAAAACATGGCAAAGCATAATAGAAATAATAATTTCATTCATGTGTGAGATGTTATTTTCTTCCTTTTCAAAGTGTTTGCAAATATTGGATAAATAATGATTGTACTTAATTGAATATCTTTGCCTGAAAGAAATAAGTCAGATATTGTGAAGATAACAAGATATACTATTGGTAGCTATTGTTGTTTTCCGAGTACCCTGCTTTGAAGTTCTGCACCAAGTTTGCTGCTTTGTTTTGGTTGGCTTTGTTCTGTTTTGTTTTGTTGGATTTTACTATCTTTAAAATTAAAAAAAATTAAAAATTAAAAAAAAGAAATAAGTCAAAGACATCCATTTTGAATATACCAGAAGCTTAAGAGGATACTAAATTTTTTTATTACATTTTTTCAAATTTATTTAGTTCTATTTAAAGTGTTTGAGGATTGATAATGCTACTTTGTTTTGCAAAAACCTGAGCAACTCTTAATATTTCATACATTTTTTAGCTTTTTTAAATTAGTACATATATTTTGTTGATTCCTCATTTATGAGTTTTTATCAGGATTTTTGCTTTGATATTTAAGTGGATGATACATGACTACTTCTCTTTAACTCATTTCAGGAGGACTAAAAATAATTCTTCCTTATTCTAAGATGCAAGAAATACATCAGAAAAAAAGACAGGCTTGTCCATTTTGCCAACATTTGTCCCAGTCTCCCTAAATATGTGCTTCCTTCTCTCTTCGCCAGAAAGACTTTCCTTCTCCCTTTTTCCGCACAAATTCTGATCTGTCCTCTACCCACAAGGGATATCTCAAGCTATCCTTCCTAAGGAACACTTTTCTGGACTGAGAGTCCATAATACTGCCTTTGCAAATATGTTTCAAAGGTGACAATAGTAGACGGGATTAAAGCATGTGAAGCTTCAGGATGTGAGTTTTACCAGTTCATGGTGAGGAAGATGCTTCAACCTCTCTGTTTTGAGATAAAGAGGCAAAACTTTAGACTCAAAAGATTTTCTTATCTAGTGTCTACTGTAAGCCTTAACTTCTTCATGACAATATTAATACATTTAATCAGAAGCATCAAAAAAGATAAACTGTATAAAAATCCGGGGCTGGGGATTTAGTTCAATGGCTTAAGCGCCTGCCTGGCAAGCACGAGGTCATAAATTCAATGCCCGGTACCAAAAAAATAAAAATAAAAATAAAAATCTTTTCCCACTTCTTGGCAGTTATACCTCAAAAACTTACCTATTCTTTATTATCTTTATTATTGTTAGTTGCAAGATAATTACTGGATCATGCAATCTTGGGCTAGCTTTCAGATTTTCTTGCATGATTGTTTTTCTGCATACATAACTATAGTGGATTGGTAACTGGTAGTCAACTTTAACACCAGCTGAACTGAATCAGCATGGTACTGAACATGGATGGCCCACCTGAGGACTATTACCAGGGTAAAAAGGAGACCTGGTAAGGAAGAGTAGCATTATGGGCTCTCCTAAGTGTTGTTCTTGTTCGGAGCCATTGGTTCTCCTAGAGGAACTTGTCATGCAGGCTCCCCTTATATGAGTTCAGCTGTTATCATCAGAGGAGCTCACAACCTTGTTGTTGAGGATGGCTGTGATTCACCTGGGGGGAGTTTGGTCCTTACTTTCATCATTGCTGACTCTGGAGGGGAACATATATGCTGCTTAATCTAGGAGAAGTTTGTCACTCTGGCTTCCTGATATGTACTCAGCTATTCTCATTATTGGAGGAGCCGGATCTCACTGCCCCTGAGGACGCAGTGGTACTTTTTGGCTTGGACCTTATTTTGAGCATCGCTTCTTGGTTCCAGTACAGAATCCTTGGCCTGTTAGCACAGATCCTTCACTTCACTATCACAGATTTTCTAGCTTCCACCACTGACTTTTGGGACTTCCCAGCACAAACCCAGGGGATAAACTTGCATGGGTCTAGGTTTTCAGCTGACCTCATACAGGTTATTGCCATAGGATCCAGACCCTCGGCTGTGATTTTCTAGGTCTTTAGTGTTGAACACAGATTTTCTGCACTTTATTTGTATCTGACTCCTCAGGTAACCATTATAAATAATACCAAAAAAAATTATAAATATATTTAAATATTAAAATCATAAATATTAAATATAAAAAATATAATATAAATTATGTGTCCTGCATGTAACTGTTTTCCTTGGAACCCCTGACTACAACAATAACTAATATTGTATAGAGAATCTCAAGGTTTTCAGAAAGTATTTTGAGCTCAAGTTCTAAGAAGGCTTCACACTTTACAAAAGAAGATTTGGTAATGTAGAATCATGAGGCCTGCAACATCCCAGATGAGTGGATGGCAAAGGTTTAAATAAAAGAGACAAATGTTATGATTTTTGGGCTCCAGGAGGATCAAAGCCCTCTAGCAGAATTTGAGATTATCTTGGGGCTGAGACAAAGAACTTCTCTGGGTTGCTGGTATTCCTTTGGTTTTCAAACAAAGGGAAGGAATACTGAGGAAAATGCAGGAACTGATCAGGACCTTGGAAGTCAGTTCAAAGACTTTTCCAGGTAGTAAATTATGCTAACTTACAAGAACTATCTTATCTCCATGTTGATATTTATTGCAGGAGTGGAGCATGCAGCAGGTCTCTATTTAGCAAACTGAGGCTAGAGTCAGGTGTCCTCAGCTGTGGCCTTATCGTGTCCTTTGAAGGATCATGGCATTACAGGCCACTACAGACCTCAGCCAGGACCAGTGATTCATAGAGCTTGTCTTATTCTGAATCTGCTGCCTATCTCCAGACAAGAGGCTTAGGCCTAAAACAGAATCACAAGTAAACATAAAAAGCCAATTAATTTTAAATCCTGCTCAGAGCCACTTCATAGTGCTCTTTATCAGTTTGTGTATAAGAAGGTAGATTAAGTAGAAAATGCTATGATCAAATCCATCTGAGAAATCCTCACAAGTTATTTCATGCACAGAAAGTCCATGTGTGGATGAAAGAAGAAGGGAAGCTGGGTGATATGAAGGGTATAGACGAGTCCCTGGCACTGGAATATGCCAGCAAGACTGGTTGACCTATAACTCAGTGAGATTTCTGTGTTCACCTATCTCTAGAATTAAGCATCAATGGTGTCTAAATTTTGTTGGGTAGAACTTCCTCAGAGATGGACAAACTGTTAAGCTATGTTCCTAGGGAAATGCAGAAGTCAGAGATTAAGACTCTCTTCCTTCCACAGTGAGAAGAAAAAATAAATTAAGTAGCCCCACAGCAGGGGAGACATGATAGAGTTAAGACTCTTGCCTAGAAATTAGCCCAGAGCCTAAAATCAAGAAAGCAGGAATAGAGCAGCAGAATTCCCTAAGGTTGTGAGAAGCATTAATGGTTCTGCGGCTTCCAGCAGTTCACAGATAGGGGTGATTCCACCTCAGTGAGATAGCACTCAGTGTTATTCGCTCCAGAAACATAACAGAATAAAGAATGAATATTCTATGATCTGATTTTAAAGGCACAGGAAGCCATGATTATATATAATTTTTACTTGCCAATTCAAAAAAGACATATATAAAAACATGCTTTATAATTAAAAGTGCTCACAGTAAGCAATGTGAACAAGAAATGCAAACAATAAAAATTAAAATATAATATTTTATTGATTATATTGGCAATATAAGTTTGTGTAATATGAAATAGTTGCATAAAATTGAAGGACTTCAGGAAAAGCAAGCAAAATTTACAATCTATGAGTTACGGTTTGCATCTGGTGTGTTCCCTAAAAGCCTCAGGTGCTTGGATTGTGATTAGATGATGAGGGCGCCATTCTGAATGTGCTAAATGTGCTGTGAGGAGGAGAGGCACAGTTGGAGATGAGTCATTAGGGACATGGTCTGGAAGTATATATCTCTCTCTCTGAGTTATCCCTTCTCTTTCTGTTTTCTGGGCACCATGAGCAGAATTCTATTTGCTATGCTTTGTGTTTTGCCATGTCTGCTGGAGACCCCTGATCATAGACTGAGACCATTGCCAAAATAAATGCATTTCTGTGGGTGTCAGGAATTTTTTTCCAGTGATAGAATAGTACCTAAGACAAATTTTAGTACCCAAAGTGGGGACATTCCTACGGTCCCCTCATCATGTGATTTGCAGGTTTAGAATTGGCTTGAGGAAGTTTAGAAAAGTTTTGAGAGGCTGACTGGAAAGGCATATATAATATCCTAAGCTAAGCTTGATGGCAGAGGCTGTCTCAGCTCAGGTAACCAAAATACTGAAAGAAATACAAATGATAAAAGCCAGGCTCAAGAAATTTCAGTAAACAGGGACTTTATTGGCAGGTGAACTCTAAACCAGATATGTTATGCTAAACCAAGAATACTTGGGATAGCTACATGTGGTACAGCAACCTATTTTGATGTGGGAGGAGATGGGTTATAGAGCAGCAGCCAATCAGCAACAAGGAGAACTTAATCCTGCTCTCAGATTGGCTATTTGCAAATCCCCCACCAAAGAAATAATTTGTGGAAGATATTTGCTGTTTCTGTGAAATGGCAGGATTTCTGTGAATGGTTACTGGTTAGGTTCTAAGGAAAAATCCATGAGTCACTGAGGCTGCAAACTCTGAACTACAACTTCATGGGGGTGGACTGTGTACCCTTCCAGCTCCACTCCCAGTGACCCACCTCTAGCCAAGCACCACTTCCTAACAGCATGTAGGATACTGAGAATAATACAATCATGGTCCAATTACTATCTAAACACATGAGATCTTTGGGGCATGTCTCAGATCTAAATCATTGCATCATGCCTCTCACCCCCAAATGACTTATGTACATCTGTTTATGGAACATGCATTGTCATTCTCAAATATTGCCAAAGTTGTTTGCTTGTTTATTTGTTTTTGTCTTTTTGTGACAGGGTCTTGCTATGCAGTTCAGGCTGCCCTTGAACTCACTTTTTAGCCCAAACTGGTCTCAAACTTGCAATGATACTCCTGCCTCAGCCTACTGAGTGGTAGGCTGTTTGCACCAACATGTCTGGCTGAGAATTGCCAAAATTTTAACAGTTCCATCAGTGGTGAAAAGTCCAACATCAAAGGCTCTTCTGAGACTTAAGGCAATATCTTAACTGTGAGACACTTTAAAAATCAAAAAGAAAGTTACACATTTCTAACATGCAGTGGTACACGGTAACAATACCCAATCCGAAATGAAAATGTAGGAAATAAAAAGGCACCAAGACCTAAGCTCAGCAGGGCAAACGTTAATTCCTGTAGTTCCACGTCAAGCAACTGGGACATGTTTTGCTAAGATATGAGCTCCAAAGGGTTTGGGAAACCCCACTACTGTGGCATTACCAATTGTAGCCCCCCTCGCCTCTTTCTTGCAGTAGGTTTCCTTACTATCTGTGGCTTTCTTTAGCAGATATTTCAGGTTTCCGGTTTCCTCAGCTTCTTGGGATCTCCACTGAACTTTTGGCCTCACTCTCACAGCCATGCACTGCACTCTTCAAGGCAGTTTGCCTTGTTTCCTAGCCTTTCTCTAAAATCTCTTATCTTTCTCTATCAGTTCCTTCATAGAAGTTTTTCCTTTGAAAAGGAATAACAATCAAATATTACTGCTTTTTCTGAATTGAACAGTTGGTGTTTCCATGTACAAGGTAAACAACAGTTAAATGAAACTTTTATCCTCAATGTTCTAGTATTTATTAGTAAATTTTGAGATAATATATTCATTTAACAATTGTTATTATTCATCATTCCAGTGCTTTCGCACATATACCGTTTTATCATAGTCTTTATCACTAACAGCTTGCGAAGTACTTTGACTTTTCCACATTTCATTAAACAAATTCCTTGGTTGCCTTCCCAATTGAACTATAGCAGTTATGTTAATACTAAAAAATTAAACATTAATAAAATACTTGCCAGAAAAAATTGCTATTACTATTATTTTTCTCACCTAGAGTCTATTCTCAATAAAATGTCTCTGTAAATGTTTCTATATCCCCCACGTGTCTGAGGTGATGAAATCTGAGATAAAAGAAAGGAAAAATACTGCATAATTTGCAGCAGGATTTGGCTTTGCCCTGTGATCTGATAGTAGGAGGAGAGTCTTATTACAAAATACCTGGGAATATTGCCTTATGGAGATAGATTTAACAACATATCTTTTACTTTGAACAGTGCAACAGGAGACTCTCATAACTCTCACTTGAATGCATTAGCAATTCAATCTGAGCTGTTCCCCATCATCTTCACTTATAATGCAATATCCCGTAGCTCTATTTTATAGTGTGTCTTCAGGAGCAGAATTTGGCATCCAAAGTGCTTTACAAAGTTACTCAATACTGTTAGAAAACTAAACAGAAGCAATAGAAACTAAACAGAAGCAAAAAAAATCTGGACACCTAACTGCAGGGAAGAACTGGGTAAGTTTAAACGAGATTTAACTGACACATGTTTTCAGATAGTGCAAGCTTTCTGAGAGTGATACGAAATTATGAGGTGAAGAAATGTTTGCTTCATTTTTTATCACTTTTGCATTATTGTACATCTTCCTTCCCACTGCAGGGTACCCACTTTTCCTTTTTTTTATTTTTTAACAGATTTTTCCTGCATAAATGAACTAATAAACTTATTCATGCTCGGATCAAACAACTGCTTTCTATAACCATTACAGGATGTTCTTTTCATAAGATTCTGGGAGAGGCAGCAGACTTTCAGGAAAAAAAAAGATTAATGCAGGAATTTCAAACATACCTGGTAGACAGAGTCTGAGACAGGAAGCTCTCTAGGACTGTTAAACCTTATCACAAAGACAATTCACTTTTCCTCTGAATTCATAAAAATCTCATCTCTATTTTCCACAGTAAGACACTGAAGTTTAGGGACTTTATTTCCCCAAAGTCAATTTTTGAAGAAAATTCCCAAATCATAAGAAGCCTGATATTATATGACTTTTATATTGCAACATTAAAATGTCTAAATAAAAAGTATCCACTTTAACAAAGTAAAAGGATACTATCAAAGGGCCAGGGATATAGCTTAGTGACAAAGAGCCGGCCTGGCAAGCATGATATGGTGAGTTCAATTCCTGGCACACACACACACACACACACACACTCAAAAAAAGATACTATCAAAAAAAGTGTAACAGATCCTAGGCATCACCAGTTAACCAAGTTGGGTGAAGCTATGAGAAACAGCTACCAGTCAGAAACCCTTCTTGCTGCAATCAAGAGGAGGTTGGCCATCCAAACTATAGAATCAGTTCCCTCAAGCAAACAAGTTCTGGCTCATTCTGAAGTCAAGCTTAAGGCAAAATTGTAAGAGAAACATGAAGATGGAAAACTAATAGGTGACCTCCAAGTTTCAGGCCAGAAACTGAGGAAAGCTGGAAGTTAAGGATTGTTCTTGTAAAATGATTACCAATCCTGTGTTGGAATAGTTTAGCACTTAATCTTTGATTTTTCAGAACAATCATTGTTTTGAGACTAAGAAATTCTCAAAATGACATTTCTCCCCTTCCAAGAGTCCAAAAACAAGAGTTTGTGGTTTTTGAAATATTTTATAAATTTTGGTTGAGATAAACACCACACTCACCATCATTAAAATGCACATTTCCACATTAGCTTTGAATAGTCTTGTTTGTGGAGAGTTAAGGCATAGCTTCCACATTTAAACTTCTGGAGTTTAAAATGTAAGTGAAAATTTAAAAAATCAACACAAATTCACAACAAGAGTAATGACACAGTTCTTTTCCAGGTTACATGAAAATATTTCTGTCACTCCTCCAGATATACTCAGCCCTTCTCATCTCCATCTTGCTGGCCATATCTTTCAACATGAATCAACTTTGACAGTAAGTAGGTCTTGAGAAAAGTTTTCCTAAACTTGAAAATGATGAAAAACAAGGATTAAAATCCATACCTGCTTACACTGAAGCACTATTTAATAGGCTTTCTCAAAGATTAAATCTCTATGACAATGTACCTGTTTTGGTTTAGAATTTGTTGCTATCTGTATTCCAAATACTGTAAATTTCTATGTTAACTTGTATATTTCTATACAGAGGAGGCAGAAATTATTTCCATTTAGTAAATAAGATAAACTAAAAATTACAGTTGTATTGTCATAGAAAATTGTCTCTTACCTAGTAAACTTATAACATCATGCCTTTCCTTATAAAACATGCAAATGTTTGTTTTCTCATAAGTGAGTTAAATAAATATGTCACATATTCAATGTTTATTTGCTGAGACTTATGTTTTAAAATGTAAACAATGGACAAATTACCATTGGTAGGTACATAATTATATTGTTTGTAATAGAAATTAATTAGAAACAAATCAAATATCTATCATTAAGGAATAAAAAACTAAAAGCTATTCAGGCAAATGCAATGCATTAAATTGAAATGTCATTTATCTGAAGTTATTAACATTAATTTGATGACTTTTTGATTAAAAGCAGCTTTTTAAATAGTTTATGTGATACGATTAATTTGATTAATAGGAATACCTTAATTTTTAGAATTATACAAACATTTATATGTATGTATATATGTGTATGTGTGTGTATATATGTGTGTATATAAAAATATCTTGTACAGATATTCATAATGATTTTTGTGAAAACATTAGATTTTATGTAATTTTTGTAGTCTTACTTGTGTATCTTCTTTCACATTTCCATTAAAATAGAGAACATTTTTGAAAATCTTAAAACACTCAGCCTGCAGTTCTAGACCACTTGATTAATAGCTAGCCTAGTAGTTAGATCCTTCTAGCTGAACTCTAGCTCTTCTTGGATACTATGTTTGAAGCAACTTTTATCCATTTGCTAATTCAAGAAATATTGATTAAATGTTAACCATATGCTATGCACTTGACTGGGTTCTGGGGATCAGGCAGTGAGTAAAATGAAATAGGTTCCTTCCACCACTGGGGACTGAATGATACTTTCATTGGGAATTACAGGTGTGCCACAAGACAAGAGGGCAGACTACTTTTTTTCTAATGGGTCAGCCTCTGAAAGGCAATGAAGCCATATCCCAATTTTTATGACCATCTCATGAAATGGTTACTTTCTTTTTCTGGGTGATAACCAAATTCCTGTATTACTTCTACCTTGAAGTGCTTTATCCAACATCTGTAGGGATTCACAAAGAAAAAGCTCTTCTGAGCCTTCACACCCTCTCCACTTGGGATATTCAAGGCATTCTAATTCCTCCTGAAAAGGAAGAAAAACTATTCTAAGTAAAGATAGATACAATGTCCACACAGAAAAATCTACCACCCATGGTATGCAAGCCACAGTGCCAAGAGGAATACCTAAAAATCTGCCAGACAGAACAAAGATCAGGAAAGAACTGATGCTGACAACTCTGAAATCTCCAAACTTGAGGGATAATGATAAACATGGAAGACGCTTAAGCTACAACAGTCAGGATTTCAGTCCCACTAATTTCACAGAAACGCAGGAGCTGTCAAACAGCTGCTTCTCTCACAGATCTTAGATGCTCCATGCTACTCTAGGAGATACCTACTGTATCTCCTACTGTATCTCTAGTTGTACTGAGGCAGCTTGGAACATAAACATATCCCAAACAACCCCACCATGCAGCCACTTCAGACAGCTCTACCTCGCAACCTCCAGATGCCCCCCAAATCCTATCACTACTCCAAAAATCTCCCAACGTTCTGCAAAGTGGAAGAGACTGCATGTTTACACCTGTTCCTCCTTAATATCAGCAACACCCCCTCCCACTCCTCAAGTTTATCCCAGGGCTCCTTCTGGTGGACTATTCTCATGGGCTGCAGAATAGGTCTTAATAAAGGCCTTGTTCAGGTGATCCTATTGTATAATCATGATTTTCATCTCATGGTGGGTGGACTGAGTGAATTACACTAAAAAGAGCCATAAAACAAGAGGATATGAGCCTGCAGTGTTCCAGAAATCAACAGAGACATGATGCCACCTTCAGATGTGTGTGATGATCTGTGAAGAGCTCTAGAGAGGCAATGAGAACTACTAGAAGTGCTCCAGAAATTCCTAAAGGGGCCTATGGACCTTGGCTGCTGCAAAGCTAATAGAAGTGGCAAGAAGTCACTAAGCATTGTCAACTATAATATAAAGAGTTAAGAGATACTGGCACTCAAAATTCAGAGATGTAACACCTAGGGTAGGGCTGGGGATTTAGGTCAGTGGCATAAGCACCTGCTTGGCAAGCGCAAGGTCATGAGTTCTATTCCCAGTACCAAAAAAAAAAAAAAAAAAAAAAGAAAACCCTAGAATTGAGATCCATTGGTATTCAAAGCCCACAGACACTAAATATCAAAAGAGCTGTACTTTGTCAATTCTTGTTTTCTATCTGAATTAAGTAAAAGATTCCTCAGCTAACTGGAAATGCTACCACATTAACCCAAGATACTCTCTTTGTCTCTCACTTGGACCACTAAAATGAACTACCAATTGCTTTAAATAAAACATTCTTAGCTGCCTCCCAGCTAGTCTCCTAAATGAACATAAGATTATAACTACAAAAACCTGCAACTCTTTTACATTGTTTCTAGACAAAGACCACAATTCTCAAACGTGTCCTCCCAGTTAGTTAGGATATGTGACATATTTCCCAACCTATCAACTACTTCGGATGCTTCCAGTCTTGATCCAGTTCTGTAGTTTCAATTATTTTTCACCCTAGTTACATTCTTCCCCTTCCAAAATCTTTAACTGAGTTGCAACTATGTGTGATTCTGTCCTATGAAATTCTTGATAACAGTTTTATTCACATAATAGATGTTCTTTAAGTACTTGCTTGATCTAAGAATGAATAGGTAAATAAATGAATATCCCCATTGAGTTTTAAATATGTAGACAAAGATTCTAATACTATTATTATTATCTTTGCCTTTGTACCATAAAATTCATTTTAAAATTCAACATAAATAGCTTGGCATGATAACCCATTCCTACAGTCCCAAGCATTTGGGAGGATGAGACAAAAACATTGCATGTGGCAAATTTTCAATATTGCACAATCAAGTATATGTAGGGGCCAGAGGTTCCAAGCTTCACATAGCCCAGTGCAAGGCCTCAGTGCCATACTTTGGGGGAGCACCCACCAGCCACACCAGTCCCAAAGGTACCAAGCCCTGCCCAGCCCAGAGTCTCAATGCCATCCATCAGGGGATGCCTAGCTGCATGGGTCTCAGAGGATCTAAGACCTACCCAACCCAGCACACGGCCTCCACACCATACTATAGGGGTATACCCAGACCAGCAGCATGGATTCCTAAGGTAATGAGCCCCACGCATCCCAGAGTCCTGGTGCCATTCATTGGGGGAGTGCCCCAGCTAGACACATAGTTCCCAGAGATTTCAAGCTTTGCCCAGATCAGCACATGCCCTAGCACCATATTTTGGGGGTGTGCCCTGGCCTGACTAGCCATGCAGGTCCTAGAAGATCCAAGTACCCCTAGTCCAGGAGCCATCCATCATGGAAGTGCCACAGCTAGCCAAATGGGTCCTGGAGGATCCAAGCTCTGCTCAGTGCAGAGTCCATTGGGGGAGAGCCCTGGCCAGCTGTGCAGGTCCTGGAGAATTAAAGGAACACCAAATCCAGCCCACCATCCCAGTACCATCCACTGGGGGAGTGTCCCAGTCAACCTCATAGGTCTTGCAGGAGTCAAGCCCTATCCAGCCCAGCACAGCACACAGGTGCCATCCATAGAGCCTCCCAGGAAGAAACATGAGTCCAAAAGAGCCCTGCCCAGAGACCCTCCACCATCAGAAAGGAGTCTCAGTGAGCTTAGGGAGAGCAGAAGATCCACCTAGCATTTTTCCATCAGCCCAAGAACCTCAGCTCAGAGGAACCCAGGTGTCTGGCCTATACCTTTACACTGCAGGACAATCAGTCCGCAAAGGAAGTGCCTGGATTTAATCAGCTCATCTGGAGGAACCTAGGAAAATGACAAAACAAAAGAGCAAAATGCAGTCTCAGCCCTCCAACCAACTGAGAACAAGCTCAGGAGATATTAACATGCAAGAAACTGAAACTTGCCTACTGAAATTTCTGAAATGATAGCAACTGAAGTAAAGAAAAACTCCATGAGGCTATAGAGGAAATTAGATGAGAAATAATCTCTCATGGAAAAAAGAAATGACAAACATTGTAAAAGAAACATTGAGCATATCTAAAGAAGATGTAGATAAAAAAGAGGAAGATAAGAAAATGACAGAAAGCTTGAAAGAATAATATATAAAAGAATTAGAATGCATGGAACAAGTTCAAAGAGATATTCAGGAAATTAAAAATTCCATTGAAAGCTGGCAAAACATCTTGAATGAAGCTGAAGATAGACACTTAGACGTTGAAGTCAGGATGGAAACTAATGATCACAGAAGTAAAGATCTCTTACAAATAATCAGGAACGAGGAAATAATTCAACAGTTGCAAGATAATGCAAAGAAAAACCATGTAAGAATTATAGTTGTCAATGAAAGAGCAGGGGTCAACACATATGACATAAAAAGACTATTTGCAGAAGTAATAGCAGAAAATTTTCCAACTATGGGAAAAGAATCAGACATACACATAGGTGAGAGATAGGGAACTCCAACTAGCCATAACCAAAATAAATCTACACCCAGACATATAATAATTAAGATCCCAGAAATTCAGAACAAGAACAGAATACTAAACGATGTCAGAAAAAAGAAACAGATCACCTATGAAGGAAACCCTATCAGAATCACAGCAGACTTCTAAATACAAACCATCAAGTCAAAAAGAGCTTGGAGTGAAGAATTACAAGTTCTGAAAGAAAAAAGCTTCCAATCCAGATTGATCTACCTTGTAAAACTAACTTTCAAAATCAATGGAGAAATAAGATACTTCAATGACAAAGAACAACTGAAATTTATGACCACCGAACCAATACTAAAAAGAGTATGGAAAGATATTCCAGAAAGAGATAAAGAATCACAATTTCAAGAACAGCAACAGAAAAAAACCATCAAGCAGGGAAAACACATAAACAGAGTGGAAAAGTAGAGAACCAACAACAGGAAGATACCACAACAAAGCCTACACACATCACTTATAACCATTAATGTAAATGGTCTCAATTCACCAATCAAAAGAAGCAGACTGGCAGAGTGGATCAAAGATCCACCAATCTGCTGTGTACAAGAAATGTATTTAACTCAAAAGGAAATTCACTGACTGAAAGTCAAAGGAAGGAAAAAAATACTCCATGCAACAGGAGCCCAGAAAAAATCAAAGGTAGCTATTCTTTTTGCAGACAGCCTGAACCTCAAACCAAGAATGATCAAAAGAGATAAAGAAAGTTACCACGTACTTGTCAAGGGAAAACTTCAAGAGGAAGAGATAATAATCTTAAATGTATATGCACCGAATATTAGCACACTCAACTATATCAGAGAGATATTAATAGGTACCAAAAATCAAATGAGAAATAACACAATTATAATGGGAGAGCTCAACACTCCATTTTCAAAAAGAGATAAATCAACTAGACAAAAAAGCAACAAAGAAACAACAGAAGTGCACCAAACTTGTGAACAAATGTACTTAGTAGACATGGACAGTGTTCTACCCAACAACATCAGAATATATATTCTTCTCAGCTGTACAAGGGTCATTCTTGAAAAACATTATATTAACCCACAGAACATGCTTGAGTAAATGCAAAGGAATTGAAATTATCCCATGCAAATTATCTAACCATAGTAAATAAAGTTAGAAATTAAAGACAAAAGAAACCACAAAAACTCAATAAACACATGGAAACTAATAATCCTCTCTTAAACAACCAAGGGGTCACAGAAGAAATTACACAATATCTACAATCAAATGAAAATGCAAATATGACTTACTGGAACCTGTAGGAAACAATGAAATGAAACCTGTAGGAAATTTCAGAGGAAAATTTAAAGTGATGAATTCTCACATCAGGAAAATGGAACAAGCAAATAAACAACCTAATACTGTACCTCAAACATCTAGAAAAAGAAAACCAAATCAAGCCCAATGCCCAAAGGAAGGAAATTATAAAGATTAGAGTAGAAATAAATGCAAGTGAGACTAAGAAAACAATACAAAGAATTAATGAATTGAAAAGTCGGTTCTTTGAAAGAATAAATAAAATTAGTAAGTCCCTAGCCAACCTCATCAAAAAGAGGAAAAAAACTCAAATCCATGCAATAAGAAATGAAAGTTGTGAAATCACTACATATCCTGTGGAAATTCAGAAGATTAATATCTAATCTGAAATTCTATGTCATATCTATCCCTTTTTAATTTTGTTTTTAAAATTTAAAAACTGAAAAAAATAAAATCTATACTCTCATAGGATGAAAACCACAAAAGAAATGGACAGACTCCTGGAAACATATGAATTACCAAAACTGCATCAGGAAGATATAAAAATCCTGAATAGCCTAACAGCAGGTAATGAAATTGAAAATGTAATTTAAAAATTACCAACAAAAAAAGCCCAGGCCTTGTGGATTCACAGTTGAATTCTACAAGAAATTTAGAGAGAATTTAACAACAATGCTCTTCAAACTCATCAATAAATTTGAAAGAGAAGCAATTCTCCCTAACTCATTCCTGGAGACAAGTATTACCCTGATAACAAAACCAGCGAAAAACCCAACCAAAAAAGAGAGCTATAGGTCAATCTTCCTAATAAACATAGATGCAAAAATTCTCAATAAAATCCTAGCAAATAGAATGAAGCAAATCATCAAGAAGATTGTATGCCAAGTGGGATTCATCCTAGGAATGCAGGGATGATTCAACATATGCAAATCAATAATTGTAATATACCACATCAACAAAGTCAAAGAGAAAAATCTCATGGTCATCTCAATAGATGCAGAAAAAGATTCTGCATCTATTAAAGTCCAACACTCATTCATAATAAAAAACAAAGTACAGAAAATTGGAATAGATGGTCTCTATCTCAATCTAATAAAGCCATATGATGACAAACCAATGGCTAATATCATACTAAATAGATGAAAATTGAAACCTTTCACTGTAAAACCAGAAATGAGACAAAGATGTCCACTGTCACCACTCCTGTTCAATATAGTTCTGGATATGTTAGCCAGAGCAATTGGACAAGAGAGAGAAATAAAAGAAGTAAGGATAGGAAAAGATAAAGTTAAATTATTCTTATTTATGGATGACTTGATACACTACACAGAAGACTCTAAAACTTCCACCAAAAGACTACTAGAGTTAATAAGCAAATTCAGAAGGTTAGTTGACTGCAAAGTCCACATCAAAAAATCAATGGCATTCTTGTACACAAGTAACAAACTGACTGAGAGAAAAATTACAGAAACAACACCTTTCACAATAGCATCTCCAAAAATGAAATGTTTAGGAATCAGTCTAACAAAGGATGTGAAAGATGTAGATGCTGAAAACTACAGTACTCTGAAAAAAGGAGATTGAAGAGGATATCAGAAAATGTAAATATACCCCTTGCTGTTGGATAGGAAGAACCAACAGAATGAAAGCAGCCATACTCCCAAAATTGTTATGCAGATTTAATGCAATTACTATCAAAATATCATTAGTATACCTCACAAATACAGAGAAAATATTTCTAAAATACATTTGAAAGTGAAATAAATCTAGAATAACAAAGGGAATCCTGGGCAACAAAGGCTAGGCACTAGGTACCACAATCCCTGACCTGAAATTATACTACAAAGCTACTGTGATAATAATCAGCATGATACTTCCAAAAAAAAAAATCTGAGGATGAGTGAAACAGATTAGAAGACACAGACACAACTACAGGGACAATTAGCCACCTTACCTTTGACAAAGGGGTTAAAAATGTTCACTGAAAGAAAGATAGCCTCATTAACAAATGATGCTGGAAAAATTGGCTTTCCACATGCCATGGACTAAAATAGATCCATGTCTATTACCATGCACTAAAATAAAGTCAAAATGGATCAAAGATCTAAATATTAAAACAGGAACTACAAATTTACTGGAAGACAAAATAGGTAGACATCTGGAAGACATAGGTCTAGGCAAAGAGTTCATGAACAAAATGCAAACTGTATCGAAGTACTTCAAAGAATCACAACTGTGATATCATCTCATTAAAAAGTTTTTGCACATCAAATAAAATCACAGAGTGAAAAAAAACCCACAGAATGGGAAAACATTTTAGCCAACTGTCCCTCAGACAAAGGACTTATATCTAGAACATATAAAGAACTGAAGAAAAATTAGGTTCCCAAATTCAAAGATCCAATCCAAAAATGGACATCTGAGATGAACACACACTTCTCAGATGAATAAATACAAATAGCAAATGAATATATTAAAAAATGTGTAGCATCACTGTTCATTTGAGAAATACGAATTAAAACAATACTGAGATCACATCTTACTCCAGAAAAAATGTCTGTCATCAAGATATCAAGCAATAACAAATGCTGGTGGAGCTATGGGAAAAAACAAACATTTCTCCACAGTTGGTAAGAGTGTACCACACTCCACAGTGGTACAACCACTGTGGAAATCAGTGTGAAGATTCTTCAAAATACTGGAATTTGAGGTGCCATTTCATCCAGCTATCCCTACCTGGGTATTTTCCCAGAAGAACTGTAAACATCATGCCACAGCAATATATGTGCACCCATGTTTATAGCAGCATAATTTATAATAGCTAAATCTTGGAAACAACTCAAATGCCCGTCAACTAAGGAATAGATAAGGAAGACGTTATTTTTATACAATGGAGTATTACTCATCTGTAAAGAATAATAAACTTGAGGTTTTTATAGGTAAATGGGTGCAACCTGAGACCATAATCATAAGTGAATAAGTCAAGCTTGCATACCTGAATATTGTATTGTCTCCCTAGTGTAAACAATTCAAAGAGTAAACAAGATCCAAAATGTACAATATATATTGTGAAAATGAAAGAGAAAGAAACCACTCAAAAAGAAATAACTGGGATAGGGCAAAGGAGAAAAGATAAAAAGGAGACATTATATGTATACTATATATATATATATATATATATATATATATATATATATGCAAGATAGATAACTGTACTACTGATTTCTGTTAACTCATCAAAAAAGAACAGTTTGTGTTTTCATTATTCAATTGTTTGATCATTTTTCATGCCTATATCTTATAATCTGGACAACTACTTTGAAGATAACAATATACAATAAATTAACCAGTGTCAATCTATTATTTTGTTTTGAAATCCTGCATCATTTTTATTTTTTGTTTTTAAAATAAA
The DNA here is from genome assembly GCA_004027295.1 of Dolichotis patagonum. NCBI lineage: Eukaryota > Metazoa > Chordata > Mammalia > Rodentia > Caviidae > Dolichotis > Dolichotis patagonum. Next base: position 33,348 of record PVJX010010434.1, on the reverse strand, counting down.
AAATAAATAAAATGTAACAAAAAATTAATTTTAAAAAAGAAAAAGTAGTAAGCAGTTAGAGATATTTCAAAGTTTTCTAAGGTATTTTTAAACTAGATCTTAATCCTGATATTCTAATGTTTGAAATTGTAATACTTAAATTGAAATGTTAGTCTTTCCCAAAAATATTATCATTATCTTTCCAGATACAGAACACATCCAAGAAATACAGCTCAATTTGCATTAAAGAGATATGAACTGATTAGAAACTATGCAACTTAAGACCATATTCATAAGTGAAATAAATCGGTCTCATGTATAAACACCATATTGTCTCACTAGTGTAGGAAACTGTAAGTAAATAAGATCCAAAAGTTACAATAGATATAGTGAAAGGGAAATCACACTGTTTGATCAATTTTGCATGCCTGATTCTGGTAACCTGAGCAACTGTTTCAAAAATAACAATATGCAATATCACCACCATTGTTAAATCCCTATCACTTTGTTTTGAAATCCTGTATCACTATTGTTGTTATTGCTTTTGTTGTTGTTTGGCTTTTGTTTTTTATTGTTGTTTGCTTGATATTTTTTATTTTTCTGTACTTTTTTTCTCTTTCAAATAAAAAGAAGTGTATGTAGTGTTTCTCAGTGTGCTGAAACCCCATGATCCAGCAATTACTTAGTTTATTATATAAGAAATAGTACACCAGTATTATTCATAATAGTTGTAATTACTTATAAGTCAGCAAATTATAGAATAGACTAATAAATTAAGGCAGATGCACATTGGAGTACTATAGACAGAAAGATGAAAACTATAACCATATTCAACAAGATTACCAATTGAGCCAGATACAATAGAGTACACACTAAATGACTCGGTACAAAAGGAATCAAAATGAGATAAATCTAGTCTATTCTTTCAGAAGTAAGTATAGTAGTTATCATGGAGGAAACAATAAGTGAAAGAGACAATGACATTTCTGGAGGATTGGTGATATTTTAGTATTTCATGTATTTTTCAGGTATATGAATGACAAAAAATTATGACAAAACAATGATTTTTTTTTAGATGAACATTTGTGGTCAGAGTACTGAGGCTTAAATTTCTAACAAAAAATGCAAAAAAAAAAAAAATTAGAGTACCACTGATATCCAAGTAGAATGAAAACACTATCACCAGAGAAATCCACAGGATCTACCTCTATTTAGGTTGCTGGCCCAACCTTGTGTTTTATGTTCAAGCCACATGCATGTCTCTCTCTCTGAATGCTTTATGTGCACCTCCTCCTCCTTTATCATCATCCTTGGTAACTTTTATTAGGACCAGCATAATACAGTCATGAAACCACTACATAGGACAGTTTTGTTTTCATTTGAATGTAGGTGATGTCTCTTCTTATTTTTTAACTGGGCAGTGTAATCACCTTGTGCATCAGTTTCCTGTCTGTAAAATAGGGACAGAAACAGGCTTGCTTCAGATTCTTCTCATTCACCTTTCTGACTTGTGAACTGTTGAAACAGAGGTCCCTACTTGTGTTTCTCTATCATGCTGGGCCAACTTTCTCCTCACAACTCTAACTGAACTGCACTGCAGGTATGCATTAATTAGCTAGGAATGTTATATCAAACTACCACAGACTAGGTAGCTTTAACAACTGAAATGCATTTTTTCATCTAGAGCAAAAAACCCAAGTTCAAGGGTTTTATTTTATCATTACTTGAAGAAAATACCTGATACCCGCAAATTAGAGGAGGAAAAGTTATTTTAGTGCACAATTTTTAGAGGCTTTAGTGTGTATTCACCTGGCTCCAAGGCAGGGCAGACTGGCAGAGATAAATCAGAAAAGAAACAGTCTGGGGCATGGCAGGCAGGAAGCAGTGAGACTTCCTTCTTTCTTCCCTTTTTATTCTATCCAAGCTATAAGCCCATTGGTTGTTGCCACCCACACAAAGGATGAGTATTCCCTCTTCAGTAATCCATCACCCGTACCCAGAACTATGCTAAACTAATCAGTGGATTAATCCAGTATCATACACACATGATACAGTCACTCACAAAAGCCTTACCTATGAGCGCATGAGACTTTGGGAGGACATCTAGATACAAGCCTTAACAAAGCTGTAGTGGAGTTTGGTTCCACTCTGGGGCCTCTCTCCTTGACTCACTGATGGCCATCTTGTCCCTTTGCCTCCTCATGGTCTTTCCCCCACATGTCTATGTCCCAATCCCCTCGTCTTGTGAGGACACCAGTCATTTTGGATGAGTGTCCTCCCCAATCATGCACTGAAATTTTATTATCTTTTTACAGACCTTATCTCCAAGTATAATCACAATCTGATGTATTAGTTTTTAAGACCTCAATGTATGAGGTAGATTGCAAAGCATAATTTACTCCACAACCAGATATTCTCTCTTTCTCTTTCCCTCCATCATCCCTTAGGAGAGTGGGTGTGTCTTATTATTTGTGTATCACAATCTTCTAAAACAGTGTCTGGCATGAAGACGACAATAAATAAGAAATACAAAGGGAAGGAAGATCAAGGAAATAAACTTATGAGAGCAAAATTCATTTCTTGAAAGGGACCAGTGATCTAAAGAAGGCAAGAGAGCTTTGATCAAAGAAGTAAATGGTTAGAGTTAAAAGAAAACGTGTAGCTCATTGACCCAGCCGGGGCTGGCGGGTACATAGTTATAATTCCATTTCACTCTCCCCAAAGTGATGCTTGCTTGTGTTTCTTTTTAACAACAGCTCCTTAACATTAATTAAGTTTAGCAATTCCTGCTTTTGTGACTTTTTGGGCAGAAGCCAGCATGGATAACTTCTGTAATTTATTCTTTTTATTATTTTTAATTTAATTGTATTTTAATACACAATTCATTCATTTACACTACAATAATAACATAAGAAAATTTAAATTAAGAAAACTTCCTCTCATTCCTACCCCTATTAATTCCTTTTTCAATTTCTCTTACATGCAAGCCTTCTTTATGTAGATGAGAGAACATATGAAAATATATTGTGCCCTTCTTCTGTATTTTAAGAACTTTGCTTTTTATTCTTAACCAATATATTCTGGGAATTGTCCTATATTTATAAATAGCAAAATTTAATTAACCATCCCTCTATGAATAAATAATTGAACAATTTTTCACATATTAACATTACAACTAATGCTAAAATGGATAACTTGGCCCAAATGACATATTCCAAAGAAGCATTTTTTAGTTGATTAAATTCCAGATGTGAATTTGTCAAGTTGAGATTAAATGAACATGTAAATAATTTTGATAAATATTTTCTGTTCTCCGTAGGATTGTAGTTTTCTATCTTTTTATTAGCAATATACAAGAAAATCTATTCATCTAAAGCCTCACTAAGAAAGAATTGAATATTATCAAGCCTTTGAGTTTTTGCCAACCTGACAGATGGAAAACAAAATGTTTCCCTACCTACATATAGACAAAGTTTTGCCGTCCTATGAGGTGTTTAACTGACAGGTAAACTTTAGCTACAGTGGATCCTTATTTCTTAATTGTCTTGTTAGAGATGGTAGCTTTTAACAAAGTACAGGAAAGAGACCACAGAGAGGGAAGAGACGGTGAAGGAGAGGAGAATGTGAGAGATTATCAGAGCACTGATTCTGGAGTTGGTGTATATTACTTTTACCCTACAGTCTATGGTCTAGACACAACCGTAGGTTCCATGTAAATTAAAATAGAGTCTAAACTGTCCCCAAGTGACCATACGTTTCTTAGAAATAATCTTATGTCCTGGAAAGGATAAGGAATCTTTGGAAGCTACTAGGCAGTATCTGCCCCAAAGATGGTGTTTCTCTGCTATCACCGACATGCTTTACATTCACTGAGCTTGGTTATATAAAATCATTTTTGTTATTCTGTGGAATTGGGGGGGGTTAGATACAATTACTTTACAGGATAATTTCTCTAAAATTTATAATCTCTTAAGTAACTTTACTCCTATGTCCTTATTTGTAAAATTTTAAAAATTAGCTAGATCATTTCTAAGAATTTTCCAAGCACCTTTCAGACAGATCTAGGATTGTTACTGTTTGCCGTGTGCCTTGTAGTGAAAGACTGGTTGATCACAAACTAACATCTTTCAAGGTATACGGAAAAAAAAGTCTTAATAGGAAGTTAATGTTAGAGAGATAAATCATCTGACTATATCCTTACTCTCTTTGTACTCCTCAACTCAAATATACCCCATATTTATTCTGATTAAATCATCACTGAATCATGATTTACAGATAAAAAGTTTCAGTTAAATTCAAAAAATATTTATGAAGTTAGATGATAATAATTCATAAACTATTTATTCTGTGTCCAATTCTGAATTTCACTAGAGGTACAAATGTCAAGAAAAAAATGTAATGCATCAGTTTACATTCTGACTCAGGAGCTCACATTTAAGCGATAAAGGGATACAAATCAGAGCTCCTGATCCACAAAAATCTTATCATTTCTTTCAGTGTATTAGGCACAGCCACATGAAAAGATAGCAATCTGAGATCACAAATGATTTTCTGCCTGAGTGAGTAAACAGGGGAAAGCAAACAGTGTGAATACACACAGTGAAAGTGCCAGCCCGACAGGCTTTTATAACAAGATGATGTCCAAACTCTTTGTAAAGGAATCATGAAGAAAGAGGAAGCACTGAGAAGCAATTCTCAGCCATGCAAAGCAAGCTTGGCCTTTCTTGGGATCCTGCCCTTCACAGGGTCTGATGTCAAGGCTCTGTTCATTTCTGTCTAAATTCAGGATGTGCTTTGTGATGGGAAACACATGCTTGGCAATTATGTGCTCCTATCAGGAAAGACTCTAAAACTCATGTAGTAAAAGAGAATCTTTCACTGATGGATAAAACTCAAGATAATCAAATATTGTCCATGTCTGGAACACAGGAAAATAAGAAAAATGCCATTAACCTAACCTATGTTGTCCTCCTATTGACACAACTGATAATCCTGAGAATGTGCTTGCTTTTGAAAATGTTCTCTCCTTTGTCGCGGAAGATATTTTGTCTTTTTTTTCTTAGCATTTTCCTTAGATATTTAAGGGAAAGAAAACATTTAAATCATTTATCTTATAATATTATGTTATTATTATGTGCTATAATGTGTTTAACTCATTATTATTTTTAGAAATAGTATACATAACTTTTCTATGTGTAATTTCTAAAAAAGAAATCCACCTAACTTCTAAAAAAGAAATCCACCTACAAGTAAATGCTGCACTAATATCTCTTTAAACCAAGATCAGGAAGTCTATCTCATCCCTATCTGTCCTTGTCTTTCACAGCACTAGCTGGACCAATCTCTGTATGACACTTAGACCCAAGGACATTAGGCAACTGACATAAGATCGGAATTCAAAAGAATGCTCCTCTCCTAGTTCAAACTCAGCACCAAACCATGAACTTGCTGGATATTTTGTCACATAGTTCAATTGCTATTCACATGCCTCCTACCAGTTTCAATCATTGTTTAAAAATAACTCTGTCTCTTTTTCTTTCTCTCTCTTCCCCCAATCTTTTGTCTATTCTTCTTGCTTCATACTCTAAGACTGAATGTGATCCACAAAGCAAACACAAATAGTCATGGTCAGGTTTGTAGAGTATCAGGTCAGGGCACCCTGCCTATAGGTAAAGGTACAGCCTCTGATCAATAGATGAATTGCAAAAATTGTATAACAGCCATAACCAGATACAAGGTGCAAATCTGTTTTGGCAAGAAGTAGGGTGACTTTCAAAGAAGCATGTTTTGAAGGATCCTGAAATATGACCTCCACTTGGAAACTACCGTTATTATTCCAATATCGTATGTAATAATGAGGGATTTATTTATTTCATTACATTGCTTACATACCTGGGTTGATTGGAGGGATAAGGCATCAGATTCAATTTATTTATAACTTAGTGTGATGCAATTTAATTAAATTGCTTTCCTTCTAACACACATTTGAGTCCACCCCCAGGAGAAGTTTAATAGCTGTAACTAGAAATGTAAAGAAGTAATTTTGAAAGGCAGGCAGTCCTGGAAAGGGCAGGCCTTCCCTGGGGAACTGCACTGTGCATATTGCACTTTGGCAATATGAGAACATTGTTGGGAGGTGAGGCTCAGAGATGAGACTGAGAAAAGGAGGGCAAGTCACGAATATAGGAAAGAAAGACGGGAGGGAGACAGGAGGATGACAAGGCACGCCTAGGTAAGGTCCCCAATTTTCCAAGTTCCAAATATAAGAAGAGTTCCTTGTGTTGGTTGGAGGTTCCTGGAACTTGAGAATTTAAACCTCCTGCTTCTTTGTTTTCCTCCTGGATAGGGTCTGTCAGGCACTTCACCCTCCCACAAAATAAACAGAAAGGTTTATGAGGAGGAGGCAAAGCAATATACTACCGGCAAAGGCAGAGCTGCCTGACGCCTACACTCACAAGTCACTCAAGGCAGCTGCCAACCATGAAGGAAGGTTTTTAAATTGTGGTTTGGCTTTTTTGGCCTCATGAGATTTTATTACCCCCCTGGAGTAATGGTTTCCATTTGAGGCTCACCTTGTTTTTATGGGAAGAAGTGAGGCTGAACCTTGGTCCCAGGGTCAGGGGCCTAGAAGCTGACTGAACCCATCTCACTCACTTTGTTGACTTGGTGAAAACATGGTTGTTTTAAAAAGCAAGCTTGATCGTATTTCTTTCCTACTTAAGGTTTCAATAGCTTCCAGTTGTCTGGCAGACAAAAGCTGGGTTTCTCAGCAAGGCCTAAGACTCATGCATCATAGTTGAGCCAGCATACTAACCTGTGAGAAAATCAAACCCACACCCAGCAGTGAATTTCCTGAGGTTTTCCAAACAAAGTAAGCACCAGCCAAGCTTTTAAACACTCCACTGTTTGATTTCCAATTCAAATATCATCCTGGTTATAATGAGAGGCAGGTGATAAAAAGACAGGTGTGTTGAAACCACCTGAGTTCCAACCTGTTGCTGTTGACTGTCTGGAAAGTTACCTATCCGCTCAATGCCTTGATTTTACCATCTGGAAAATGGGAAATAATAATAGTAGTGTTTCCCTCCTGAGACTGTTAGCAGTTTAAAGAAACTAACCCAATAGGGCATTTAGAAGACTGCAAGGGCATTGATTTAGAAAAGAGGAAGATAACCAATGACTCTGTCACAAACTCACAAAATAAGATCCATCCTTCCCACAGGACAAGCCATCCGATTTAATAATGGTCTTTATTCTATTTTGTTGGTTTTATATCTTTTATGAATATATAACAGGTTGTTTTAAGCCCTCTATTATTTGTGATCAGCTGTGTTAGAAAGAGCAGAATGAGAGAAATATCTGACTACTTAGAATTTAGCACTTTCCAAAGCCTGCCAGTAGCTGTTTACCTCCTACACAGAAGAAACTTAGAATGAGAATACAGGGCCAAAAGCCATCTGCAGCAGCACTGATAACTTCTCAAGTGTCAGCTCCGTGATCTGAACAAGAGGAAGTTAATTAGATTTCGTTTCTTCTGGCATATTTACTGGTGGGATTGGGCCTTGAGTCATTTGCTGAGATGGGTTTGGGGACACAGGCAGAGTTCACCCTCGAAGGTGTGCAGATTAGCTGCCCTCCCAACAACCTGCAGAGCACAGGATGGAGTCAAGGCCACAGTATTTGGCCCACAGAAGTGGTGGCAACTCTTGGCATGCCAAAGACATTATGTAAATTCTAGGTCAGAATATTTAACTTTACGAAATGGAGACATCAGTGACAATGGGGAAGATACACAGATGTGAAAATCATTTTGTTCATTCATCTACAAAATCCAGGATTACTACATCTGTTGAATGTCCACATCACAATTAAATATTACCTTTTAGAATATCTTTCAGTTTACAGAAAAGCTGTGAAGTAGGTGGGCATGAATTTATCATAGAACATAAAAACCAGTGTTAAAGAACTGGCCTGCTGATGATGATTTGAGACCAAAAATAAGGTTCAACATATTTGAGCTGCAAATGTCAGGTAAGCCTGGGTTTGAAGTCTATGTCTGCTTTCTAAGGAACTACAGTATGTGACTGTACTGGCTGCTTAATCGCTTCCTGACTGATTTCCCTCATATATGATTACATTCTGTTATTTTTAAGATCTCTCACCTTTCAAAATCTTGACACTCAATTATTCTAGTCTGACCTTTACACAATGTAATCCCTTTTGGTTTTTGTCCCTTACTGGATGTGCCTGTAAAGCAAAGATGGTTGTAATTATTCTCACCCAAATGTCATATGAAATCATGACTATGTGAGTGCTTGGAAGAATTCCAAGTGCCCCACAAGAATAAGGCAATACTATCATCACCATCACTTTAAAAAGTTGCAGCTTTTTGAAGGTCTGGAATTCAGGCTCTGTATCTCATCTGGTGTGTCTTTCAGGAAAGAGCTATGGCCTTACTAGATGCCTCCAGAGTAATGAGCTGGCTGGGAAGAAATATCAGTTCAATGTCCTAGGCTATTTTTATACCAGAAAATGGAAGATAAAATGTATAATCACCCAAGGTGTGTCAAAGAGATTTCCCAACATTGTTTCCTTCTCTCTTCATAGCAACAAAGATTCTTATCCACCTGCTAGTGGATAAGAAGCTCAAGCACTGAGAAGTGAAAACAGTTTCTTAAACTCACTTTATAGAGAAGACCTAAAATTGAATATAACTGGCCTAACACATGTTCTGAGATTGATCCAGGGAAAGACAGGGCCTCTAATGTCCACCGCTGACTGTTTGTATGCCTCATGATCCATGAAGCAATTCCCTACTCACTCTCCAGAAAACACCATCAATCCCTCCTCTCAGTCCCTGTCATTCCTCTTACCAATTTTAAAGGAAATATGTATAAATGGTTATTTTGCTTTTGTATTTACCTGCTACACTGGACTGTGAGTTTATTAAAGCCTAGAAACTATAGATAAACCATATCCTCTAATACATAGCCCCATATGGGCTGTAGACTCAGCAAATGGCCCTGGAATAATGAATAATAAAGGACCATTAAAAGTTTAAAAGACTGAGAAACAAAGGCAAAGGGGACAAGAAAAAAAGAAAGAAAAGTGAGGAGAGAGGTAAGCAAGCTGTTCCTATGTCTGACCATATTCCAAAGCCAAAAGCACATTGTGAGTGTTTAGTTGAGTTTGCCTACATACATTCTGTTCACCACCATTAATGAGAACCACTGAGTCAATGTATTTTCAAACATATCCACCCAAAAACAACAAAAACTGGCACAATGGAATAAGGTGTCCCATCATTTCAGTTAGTCATTCACCACTACTGTCCACTTTTAGGAAATGAAACATGAAACAGGGTTACATCTGCTAAGGTAGAATAAAGAAGCCTGAATTTAACTAAACAGGGAACATGGGACAACAAAGGGAGAGGAGAGAAAGAGGATGAAAAAATAAATTAAAATGTGTTATGTACATGTACCAACTCACCACAAAGAATGTAAGCATTGTATACTGCAAACACATATTGACACACAATTAAAAAAACAAAAATCACACCATGAAAGTGAAAAGATGATAGGTATGGTCTTGTCCAATACACACACACATAACAAAGAAATGCAGTAACCTTATGTATATGCATATATGTATGATCATACATAGTGGATGTTGTGTGCAAAAACTGAGATCTTCATACTCTTCATGAAAAACTGTAAAGCCATCAGTCATTATTCTTTCTTCAGCCATGCCTTATCATAATACATTGCCTGTCATATTGCAGGCACAATGAATGTTTGAGTGACAAAATTAAAATGTGAACAAAGAAATCAGTACAGTGGTTATTGGATTATTTAAGTAGATATTTTCTTGCTCTAGAAAAAATGCAATGCCATACACTACGGTGATGTTTCAGTGTCCCAAAAGAAAATCAGTCTCATCTGAGAATAAGCCACCAGGTCATCTGGAAAAAATAAAAAAAGCAGCAGAATGAAGTAGAATGAAGCAAATGATTTTATTCTGTGCACAGTCTCACACAGCTGTTGAGAAGTGTTAGCGCTTTATTCAGCACATTGTAATTACCTATATGCAATCGTGTCTTTTATATGCGTCCACTCACCAGTTAATTATTATACAGCAAGAGTCTACTATGTACCAGAGCCTGTGTGGGGTGCTAGAGATAAAGCCCGAAGACAGATATGGTCTCTGTTATTTTAGTAGAGAAGACAAAAAAAACCCAACAATTTCTTATTATGATTTTAAACTACAACAGAAATTACAGCCACATTTGATTTACCCTACATGCCCCTTTGAAATTATAAGTATATTATATATTCCTATAACATTTTTCCCTTTATGTAAAAATCCCAGCTAAGTTCATTTCTCTCTTAGTAATTATAAATATGTCTTATTTTGAGGAGAAGCAAGATATTAACTCTTTGTACTCTGAAATTATCAGTTACTGTAAGATTTCTCCTCTACCCTATTTTACTGCTTTGAATAGGCCTTCTCCCTCCTTGCAAGTTGGTAGGAAATTAAACTTTACGGAATTAAACTGCCTTAATAGCGTAAAATCACCTATCAATCAAATGATAATATTTTAATACAGAATCACTAAAAGGCATCACTTACATAGTAGTCAGTTATACACAACTTTTATTGTTTAGGCCATACACAAAGTCAAAGAGCAAACCTTTAGGCAGTTATGATGAAAGCTTGCACAGTGGAAAACAAGTGATTCTTACTCAGAGATAGACATTTCTAAGCATATTTATATACTATCTCGTTTCACAAATGACATCAGGTAAGAAGCAGCTAAGAAGAAAATGCAGGAGAGAACAGTTACAAATAGACACAAATAAGTCTAGAGAAAGACACTTTCTCTAGTAACAGCCTAAATAATAGTCTTGTTCATAGGCAATGAGTGGTCATGGTTGCCAATCAGTGTACTAAGCCCCTGACTTTCTTTTCTGTCAACAACCTGTGAGGCGGTCACTATCATGAAACCCCTACTGAGCACCAGATGCATTAGATAAATTTTCCTTTATGAAGTACAAGGCAAAAAACCATGGCTTAGAGAAACTGAGCAATTATGGCAAGACCCCTTAACTAGCAAGTGTCTGAGCCAGAATTTGGAATTGGCCCAAAGTAAATAAGCATCTCATCTTCTTCCTCCCATCCTGCTTACTTAATAGTGTCTCTCAGTCTCAAGAGTGCCTAGTCTGAATGATGAGTGAGTGATCCTCTGTTCAAAGGACACTGGCTCTCCAGGAGTTACGCCTTCTCCACACAACAGTGACCTTAACTATAGGATGAGAGCTCAGACATTCAAGATGCAAGGCAATTCTAGACCATTCCCAGAAAGAACAAAAAATGGATTATGTAGTAAACTCCTACCAGCGAAACTCAGCTAAAAATAATAAATATGAATAAATAACATTGTCTCAAGAAAAAAGATTTAATTCAACAAATTAAAGCAAGAAGATAACCATAAGTGTTTTTGACCCATTCTAAGAGTTTTTATTCCAAATTATTAAAGGTTAGCTTTTATGTCAAAATAGAGTAATTTTTAATGGTCTTGAAAATTCATTTTTATCCTTCCTTTGTTAGTCATTCTCAAAAGAATGATTGTATTTTATACACACACACACACACACACACACACACACACACACAGAGTTTCCTTCTCAACCTAACAACAAAATTTCTTCCTAGTTTGATCTCTGAAGGCTAACAATCTCAGTTTAAATACTCACTATGCACAGTATAATCTGAGGAAAGTTATTTGTCTTCCTTTTCTGTTGTATTTATCTGTAAAACTAAGACAATAACAACGTATCACTCCCCTTAAGGCAGTGAGGATAATATAAAATAACTTGTGTAAAGCATTTGGAAAGATGAGAAATGTTCAGTAGTTCACTTACAGATAATAACTTCATGACTACCTTACCAACATCATTAAAATTAACTCTAATTCTATACCTTTTCCTTTTAAAAAGTCAAATTCAAAGTAAAAGAAACAGCACAAAAGTCCAGCCAAAGTTATACTGGTGCTATTGTTTATAAAATACACACCCAAAATCCACATAGTTAAAAGAGTCTTTAAATGACCTAGCCCTATTGCCTCATTTTGTAGAAAAAGTATATGGAACCAGAGAGGTGATATAACTTCCCTAACACTTGAAACCAACTGAGTGGCAAAGCTAGATATGGACTTCTTCCCTGAAAAGTCCTGGCTGTGGAAAGAGCCTGGGCCTTTGTAATGGATAAAGCTATCTTCCCTGTCATGGCTGCTAACCTCAGGCAATTTTACTTAACATGTGGGAAGCTTGTTATTCTCAGTTGGTAAAAATAAGGATTAGAGTTTTCCTTTGTCAGGGTATTGTGAGGATTAAAAGGACATGCAAAGAGCCCGAAGTCACACTCATACAATATGTGGGGCCTGAAGTGGTGCAGCTGCTGGAAGGGAATTTGTCGCTGTCTACTAAACTATACACAAATCCTTTGACACATGAGTTCCACTTCTAGAAATATATACTTTGAGAAGATATATTTTCAGGGGTGTTTACTGCAGCTTTAACTGTACTAACAATAAAGACAATTACATCTGTATCAAGAGGGAAATTTTTCTAATAAAGATGAGAAAAATTGTATGCCAAGAAAATGGTAAGCCTTTTGAAATACATTATTAATTTTAAAATAATATGTAATGTAGAGCTTTTAACTCATGTTTGAGAAAACAAAACATATATAAATGCAGATATGCAGACACAGATGACATTAATATCTACCTCTGATAAGAGAAAAAGAAAATAAAGATGATTATCACCATTGATTCTATATTCCCTCATATCTTTTAAAATTTTTAAGAATGTATTTGTATTTGATTCGTATAACAGAGAAATATATAGAATGCCTAACATATAGATACTAAACAAAAGTCTCCTGACTATATATATCTATCTTTAGTGTTACAATGCTTATTATTATAATTATTATTACCACTAGAGTCATTACAACTTCATATACATTGTGCACCATTAGAGGGCTTTTCCAGAGAATTTGGATCTTGCGTTCCATTTATGACCTCTACTAAATGTCTGTATCACACAGTCTGAGCAAAGGGATGAACAAAGGTTAATAGAAACACATAAAGACAAGGCAGGGGTAATCTCCCACACCTCTGTTTGTGGTGTCATTTGTCTCCCTGTTAAAATGTAATAAAGACAATGAAAGGAAATCAGCTGTGGAAAATGAAAGTACCCTCTATTCATAAAAACAGTTCAAATGAGAAAAGTCTTTTAATGGGGATGGACAACTACCATGCAAAGCAGTGGGAGAGAGATATATAAAATTCTTAAGACAATTCATTAAACACGAATTATTGAAGGCAACTCATATCCTTTCCTGAAAAACATGTTTATGTGCCAAACGTCAGAGTGATGGACACCTTCAAGCAAATTCTCAGACTGATGTGTGTTCTGCTACGACAGGAGGCAAAAGCAGTATCTTTGACCATTGAATCGTCTCTGCTCATCAGGGAGTCCCGGGAGGAAATGTGGCTCAATACAGGCATGATGAAGAGGATAGCACGGAGGAGGCAGACGACCCTTGATTCATTCCTAGACCAGATCTTTCAGTCTGCCTCAACAAACTCACCTTCCTGAATGAACAAATCAATGGTTTAGGAAAGCTTACCGCCTCATTTCTGGAATATTTTGCCTAAAATGAAGATAATAATATGTGTACAACTTGTCTCTCATACCTGTTATGAGGCTTACATGGGTTTTTTAAAAAATGAAAAAAAAGAAAATGTGTTATGACTCTAAATTGCTCCCTTTAAATCACACCAGCCACCCTGGTGACATGCAGCCATCACCCATGAAAAGAGTGAGCCTATTCCAGAAACAAATACGGAAACTTCCCTTTACTACCACCTCTATTCCATTTTCCTTTCATTTTCAAATTTGAATTCAAAATTGAACAGCATGTTCAGTCACAGAACACTGACAAAATATAGACAAACTTTTGCTACAGTGTGACGTGCATGACTTCTGGTCCAATTCACAATAGGTTCTCTGTTTCCCTTTGAAACCTCCTGACTCTGGAGTTTAAGGTATACATGCCTACCGGCATTCTGATCTTCTGAGCTGTAATCAGAATTGCTTGCCAAGCTCAGTTTACAGTGAAAACCTGTGTTCTCTCTTACACTTTACATCTAGTCCAAAGAAACTCTGAAGTTTACCTTGCTCAACAATACTGAGACAGGTCAACCTCAATACTACTTTCTTCTGGTTCTACTACCAAAACAATAAGGCAATCACACCCTGTGTCTACAATTGCAAGAATTACCTTTGATAGCCATCCCTGCAGTCCTACTAGAGTCTAAAATATCTTCCTTAAGTATTTATCTCCATCCACAGTTCATACTCCAGAAGACAAACAAGGACTCACATTCAGAATGAGGACATTGTGATTTGGTGTATTGGTTAAGTTTTCCAACCCAACACTCATGACTTCAACAAAGAAATGTTTTATTTGGTTCATGGTTGTAGAGGTTTCAGTCCTTGGTCAGCCAGCTCTGAGGCAGGACGATCCTGATGGAAGGGCGTAGTGGAGAAAAGCTGCTCACTTTATGGCAGTCAGGAAGCAGAGCACAGAGGGACACATATGAGAGATACACCCTGTGAAGATACACCTTCCAGTGAGCCCACTTCTAAGAGCATATTCAGCTGTGAACATTAGTAGTATAACCTACTGATATGTATAGTGCCCCATGACACATCCACCTCTTCTGAGGCCTCATAATGCAGTCAAGTTGAAAATTAACAGGCACAAATCCACCCCTTGTGACATTTATATCTAATCACATCCCTTAAATTATACTTAATCTCCAGCTTAAACACAATATTAGCTTTATAATTTCACCTAATATAACTATTCTGCATATAGCTGGTAACATAGTATTTGAAAGAGTTTTGCCCTAGAATAAATGACAGGACATTATGGTGGTGGGAGGCTGAATCAGGGATGTTTACCCTGAGGTCACCTCCTCCTTCCCCTATTACAACTTCCTTTTTCCTTTCCCAGTGCATGCAAAGAAAATTCCAATCAGCTCCTCGCGCGCCATCAATGCCTGCCCTAAGCACCACCCCCAGTTAAAGGTTGTATATATATTCCATACCCCATGTTCTGGTCAGAGAAAGCCAGATCACCATTGGTTGTGGGCTCCTCTCCATTTCCTTAGAATAAAGGCCACTTTTACTTTTATATTTTGTTCTTTTATTGTGCCAAAAAACACTAACATAATGGTGCCCTGACTTGGATGGCAGAGTGAGTGGCTCCTGGGAGTTACTCCCAGTTTGAGCTCCCCTGCCAATCTAGGGACCATTTCTAAAAAGCATTTCTCAGAATTTCTCCTTTCAACGGGTGCTGTTCAATTTGTCGCCATCAGCCTGCATACAACATCAGCTTATCTCATTTATCACAGGTGAGCCATTTTCCTCAGGTTTTCTGTTACCGTGGTCTAGAACCATGCTGGATTACCCATTGGCATCCCTGGACAAAGATAGCAGTTCTCACGTTCCTTGGACAGTCCGAGGCAGAGCTGTTAACTCTTGTTTTCTGGGATCCTGACAGGTGCTTTTTGGTGATGGCCAATGAGATCAGGTAGGAGCCTTCCTTATCGTGCTTCCAAAATAGGTGAAAACCTATTTTTTGTTAAGTGTGATCCAGGATAACGTTCATGTTCCTTGTGGGGGAGCTAAAGCTCTTACATCCTGAGGCAAAGTTGTTCTTTTGGCTCACTTTTAATTCGGTCATGAGGGATACTATTTCCTGTCCCCCAAAAAGCACACTTCTAGGATGCCTGGTTCATAACTGTGGTGCTCTGAGTCTAAAGAAGGCTATCAAAATAAAAAAAACTAATCTTTTACTACCTGGTGGCAGGCCAACCTACAAGTTTAATGGCAGCCCATGGCCTAAAGAGGGGACCTTTGACCCCTGTATTCTTCAAAATTTATATGACTTTTGTTACACTGGCGACAAGTTAACAGAAATCCTGTGTGTACAGGCCTTCCTTACCCTAAGGACATGCTCTTCTCTCATTCAGTAATCTATGGCAGCTCAAATATTTCTAGATAACTCTACTGTACCAGAAACTCTCCCCTCTTCCACTCCAGACCCCTTAGATGATGTGTCTCCTGTCTTTACCCCCATATCCTCCATATCCCCAAGATTAAACCCCACAGCCTTCTCAGCCAAAGGTTTCTGTGCCCCCTGCACCATCCTCTCCCCCTCCATCACCTATAGTGACCTCTAATCCTTCCCTTAGTTTTTCTCCCCAGTCTCCAATTTCTCAATCCCCTCCACGTGAGCTATCTATTCCATTGGATGGTTCTTTGTCCCCTTCTCTTGCATTGCCATTTTCCCCACTGGCTCACCATACAAGGTCTCTTGTGTTCCAGCTTCCCAGCAGGCCACACAGTTCTCAGCAGCCATCTTGCTGCAGGTTGCATGGAGGACAGTTGCCATCCTTCAGCCCTCCACCACGTGACAGTGTGCCACCATCTTGTGATGGGTCACAGGGTCAATGGCCACCATCTTGTGGTCCCTTATCATGTGACCAGCAGCAGCCATCTGTTGCAGGTCACATGATGACCAGTCACCATCTTGTGCTGCCTCACTGTGTTACTGGCAGCAGCTATCCTGCTGTGGGTCACACAGTAATCAGCCAACATCTTGTGTTTCCCTGTCGCATGGTGACTAGCGGCCGTTTTGTAGTCTATCATCGGGTAATTGCCCACACATGCCTGTTGGGCAGTTGGTCAATTGGTGACTATCTACTCCACAGCCTTCTCAACCTCAATCTCTACTCCCACTTCAGAAATAGGCTTGCCCCAAGAGATTAGTTCATATTGATGTTCCTTTTTCCCTCTCTAATCATAAATTAGGTTGCTTCTCTGTTAACCCACAGAATTATATTAGAGAATTTGAATTTATAACTAATTGTTATGATTTACATTTCAAAGATATTCATGTGATTCTGAACACCACCCTCAGCTCACAAGAGCAAGCTCAGCTGTGGCAAGCAGCTCGAGAAGAAGCTGATCACAGACATAAGGCAAATACCACTGAGAATGACCTTGGGCCTACTACAGTGCCTTAACAGGATCCTAACTGGAATTACCAAAATGGAGAAGGTTCTTATAAAATACATAAGATGATTTAATGTATAATTGTGGTCCTTAATAAAATAGCTCACAAACAAACTAACTATAACAAACTTTTAGAACAGGTCCACGAGGCTAATGAGAATCCAGCTGTGTTCCTAAATAGACTTAGGGACACTTTAATTAGGTTTACTAATGTAAACCCAGACTCTCATGAAGAGACAATTGTTATTAACTCTTATTTTATTTCTCAGTCTGCTCTTGATATTTGTGCAAAATTACAAAAGCTGAACTTGGCCCACAAACCCCACAGGGATAGCTTCTTAATATAGCCTTGCATGTTTTCAACAACAGAGAAAAAAACTCAAAAGAGGAAAAAGAGGTACAAAAAAAGAAACTTGCTAAATATCAATCTGATCTTTTAGCAGCGGCAATTGGGGCTCCCAAGACAGGAAAACCAAAACAAGGCAGAGCTGCCCGAGCCCCTCCCAGACTATGCCTCAAGTGCAACAGAGAAGGACATGGGCAAGAGAATGCTCCAACTCCAGCGTTCCTCTGGGGCCTTGCCCTTATTGGAATCTCATTGGAAGAGCAACTGTCCTACCCGCCAAAGAGCAGGTAAGCCATCCTCTAGCTCCTTGTCCTCACAGAAGATCTTGTCACCACCAGATTCATCACTGACTGATCTACTTGGACCTGCTGCTGAAGACTGACAGGGCTTGGGGTCCACAGCCCCCTTTAAGATGTCCTTCTTAGAGCCCTGAATCTCACTGGAGGTCTCAGATAAGACACTATCTCTACTTGTAAACATGGGGGCAACTTATAGTGTTCTTCCTGAGTTTTCAGGCCATTTCATTAAGTCCTCAGTCTCTGAGGTGGGTGTTGATGGCTAGCCTACAAGGCCTCTGCAGACAGGGCCCATTCCATGCAGGTTCCAGACTCTATTCTTTACCCATAGCTTCCTAGTAATTCCAACATGTCCCACATCTCTTTTAGGTAGGGATCTTCTTTAAAAGCTTAACTTCTCCTTTACCTTCTCCCTCCCCACAGCTCTCGTCCTTCAAATACCCTCCCGGTGCACCACAAAGTCATCCCCTCCCTTCCCTTCTTTTCTGGTCAATCCCAGAGTTTGGGATACCTCCAATGCCACCCATGCTACCCATGCCACACCTATTTTAATTTGTCTCAGGGATCCTTCAAATTTTCCTTGCATTCTCCAATATCACATCGCTCCCAAACATATACAGGGACTTAAACCTATAATCAAGCACCTTTTAGACAACAGTTTTCTTAAACCTACCCATTCACCCTATAATACTCCCATTCTCCAGGTACTCAAGCCTGATGGGTCTCATCACATAGTGTAGGACCTTAGGGTAATCAATAACACTGTTACCCCAATCCACCCAGTGGTGCCAAACCCTTATACCATGCTCACTCATATCCTCCCACCCACCACTCACTTTCCAGTTGTAGATCTTAAAGATGCGTTTTCATCATCCTTTTACACCCCAATTGTCAGGATTTTGTTGTCTGTACATGGAGTGATCTAAACACTCTCAGGTCTTAACAACTTGCTTGGACAGTGCTCCCCCAAGGGTTCAGGGATAGTCCTCACTTCTTTAGCCAAGCTCTTGCTGCTGACCTTGCAGCTCTTGATCTCAAACCCAGCACTCTCCTTCAATACATTGATGACCTTCTCTTGTGTTCTCCATCCCATACATTAGCCATACAGCATTCAGCCAGTCTCCTTAATTTTCTTACCAGTCATGGGTACAGGGTTTCTCCTGCTAAAGCTAAAATAGCTTCCCCAGAAGTCAAATATCTAGGTCTCTCACTCCTACCACTTGTTCCATAGATCACAAGGCAATTCTTTGGGATCTCTAGGTGCCCACACCAAACAATGGGTTATATCTTTCCTAGGTTTAGCTAATTTCTTTCATCTCTGGATTCCTAACTTTGTAGCTCTAGCCCAAGCCCTCTACAAAGCTTCTAAATTCCTAACTTTGTAGCTCTAGCCCAACCCCTCTCTAAAGCTTCTAAAGCTCCTTATCAGAACCTCTAGATCCCACTGTGCCCATACATGCCTCCTTTCATAAATTGAAAGAGGCCCTCCTAATGGCTCCAGCCCTTACCCTTCCTGACCCCACCCAACCTTTCACTCTGTACACTATCTCTCAGAGTCACAATGCTGTAGGTGTACTAGCACACAAAAAGGGACCTTCTTTACAAGCAGTAGACTACTTGTCAAAGCAGTTAGACAACACAGTAAAAGGATGGGCACCTTGTCTCTGAGCCCTTGTGGCTGCAGCTTTACTGACACAGGAAGCTAAAAAGTTTGCATTAGGGCAGTCTATTACAGTACACTCACCTCATCATCCAAGTGAACTTATCTCACATAAGACACTCCCTGTCCTGATGACCCCTTCTCGCCTTCAACAGGTACATCTAGCTCTCTCTCAGGGCCCTTCTATCTATTGCAACTAGTGGTCCTCTTAAACTGGCAATTTTGCTTCCCACCTCAGGCCACCCTCACCATGACTGTATGGAGATCTTACAGATGACTCCCACCCCTTTCCCTCACATCAGTAGCACACCTCTCTCTTTAGCCTTTGACACATGGTTCATACATGTCAGTTCAACAAACACAGACAATCAAAAGAGAGCAGGGTGGCCCTGAAGCAAGGCCAGCAGATTGCTGTAGCTGCTTATTTCAAACAGGAGCCTAAAGAGAATTCTTTCTGTGGTCTGTTGGCCATTTCAGAACTTTGGAAATGGAATGGTCAATTCGTCAGAAAGAAATAGCAGGTGAGTATGGCAGACTTTAGGGGGCCTGCAGGGGAGAGACCCTGGCGCCTCAGGTCTGCACCATGCAGTTGACTCGGGGTGCCGGGAGATCAAGGAGCTCCTCCCCTCTCTGGGGGTGGCTGAGAGTGTGTCAGACTTTTGCAGCCTGAAGGAGAGAGACCCTGGCACATTGAGGCCTGCACTGTGCAGTTGACTCAGGGTACTGGGAGAACAAGGAACTCCTCCCCTCTCTGGGGGGAAGCTGAGAGTGTGGCAGACTTTTCGCAGCCCAAAGGAAAGAGACCCTGACACATCGGGACCTGCACCATTCGGTTGACTTGGGGTGCTTGGAGAACAAGGAACTCCCCCCCTCTCTAGAGGCAGCTGAGAGTGTGGCAGACTTTTGGCGGCCTGGAGGAGAGAAACCCTGGCACATCAGGACCTGCACAATGTGGTTGACTCGGGGTGCCGGGAGAACAAGGAACTCCTCCCCTCTCTGGGGGGCGGCTGTGAGTGTGGCCTACTTTTGGCAGCCCGAAGGAGAGAGAGCCTGGCGCATCGGGACCTGCACAGTGCGGGTGACTCAGGGTGCCAGGAGAACAAGGAACTCTTCCCATCTCTGGGGGGTGACTGTGATTCTGCCTGCGTGTGGGTTGAGAATCAGACATCTCATGTGTCCTGTCCCCCATCCCGTGTCCCTCCTCCCCCTCTTCCCTACCTAGCAAGTGGGAGCCAGTGAACTACACATCTTGTGAAAAGATTGGCTATGTTATTTAGTATGAGCTCTCCATAGGCAAAGATAAGGACAACCATTTGGAAGAAAACAAGAGACAATATGACAGATAGTGAAGATCTTTGGTTGTCTAGCTTTGAAATTTATGCTTTCTTATGTCCTATTCTGTTCTGTTTTGTTGTGTTTCATTTTACTTCCTTTTAAAATAAAATAAATAAATAAATAAATAAATAGCAGGATATGCAATAGCTAACCATTCAAAAGTTATAGAGTCTAATCCATTGCCACCTGGGACATCTTCCCAGAGGGCAGAATTTATTGCCCTTACAAGGGCTCTTAAACTAGAAAATTCAATTTGGTTCCTAATCCCTTACATTCTGTTAATTATTTTTCTTACAGTAGGATTCTTGACAGTCTTTCCCAAAGACCCCCACATCATGCATAAGATTGTCTTCATGTTGTTCTAAATAACAACTGTCTTAGTTCTCTACCCTCAGCTGTTTAGTTAAATGTGAGATCCCTGTGGGTCTAGGCTCTCATCTCCCTTATAGTGACAGCCATGGCCCTCCCCACCCCTACTCTGTAATTTCCCAAATATGATTCTATCATCAGGTCTTATATTTCTCATGCGTCTTATTCGTTCCAGCCCAACTCCTGAGCCAAAGCAAGCCCTACCTATGTAAACTTTCAACTTTTACCCTTTCAGATAGGAGAATAATTACCTGTCATAACTTCACTCCTCCTAACCCCACACTTATTTTTCAGATTATACCTCACTGTGGGCCTGATAGAATGGCAAATTTAGATAAAAGACACCTTTCCTTCTACCTCTCCTGGGTCCTTAAATATGATAGTAACCTGCCTCCTCATAGCACCTTGTCTCTTTGTCTTTCCAATCTAGGAAATCTAGGATCTGAGCATTCACCAAAGATAAAGTTGTTCTAGCTGAAACACCTGGTACCAGCTTCTACATGGCCATCAACCATCATCCCGTCAACCTTCCTGAACCCCAAAATGGTGCCCCCTTTCAGCAGGAAGTAGTAAGAGAGAGACTTTGCCCTTTTCCTAACAATAAAAAGACAGGAATGAAAGAGTTTTGCCCTAGAATAAATTACAGGACATTATGGAGGTGGAAGGCTGAATCAGGGATGTTTACCCTGAGGTCACCTCATCCTTCCCCTATTACAACTTCCTTTTTCCTTTCCCAGTGAGTGCACGTGAAGAAAATTCCAGTCAGCTCTTTGCACATCATCAATGCCTGCCCTAAGCACCACACCTATTCAAAGGTTATATCCCATACCCCATATTCCAGTCAGAGAAAGCCAGACCACCATTGGTTGTGGGCTCCTCTCCATGTCCTTAGAATAAAGATCACTTTTATATTTTGCTCTTTTATTGTGCTGAAAAACACTGACAGTATTCCTTCCCCCAATCTGAACAATTCCAGAATTCCTCTGTAGTCCACAACAAAGGTCTCTTCTATGACTAAAAGCAACTCTTTGTTGATAGCCCCTGTGAAAATAAAAACAAGTTACATAATTCCAACATATAGTGGAACAGGAGAAACATTCATTTCCAAAAGGAAGAAATAGGGGTATAGAAAAGATTAGGACCAAAGCAAGAACAAAATATAGCAGCGAAAACATTAATTTCTGTGTCTCTATGTCCATTATCTAGGGCATATCTGGTAACATGTGAGTTCTAGAGGGGTTGGGTGATCCCTATCCTATTGTATGGTCATGGCCCACACAACCTCCCTCATGGGCTGACCACTCACTGTGTACTTTTCTTGATTGTCTTTGGTTCCATGTTCCCATATTTCTAAAGTCTTTACTGAGATCTTGGCCTTACTCCCGAAGCTTCATGTCCCACCCCCTCAGAGGTTTCCAGCAGGGTCTTTAATACCATTACACTTTTTTTAATGACCTCCCAGATTTTCTCTCAGTTTTGGTAGAGGGCTTCCTAATTCCAAAACTCTTGTATTCTGCATACCAGTAAAACCATCATCATCTGGATGCCATGATTTGCTACAATGAGAGTAGTATCCATTCCTCCATGGACCATGATAGTGGTAGCCTCTAAACACACGAATGTCTGAGCACAGTGAAATGAATCCTAAGCGTAGTGGTTGATTGATTGTATCAACTTGAGACATTTAGAAGTTTAACTAAATGGGTTTAGCAATTCTACACCCAAGGGTGTAGAGGAAGACCCACCCTAGGGTGGGTCATCACCTGGAGGTATAAAGGGGAAAGAGGAAGGACGAATGCATTCCATTCTTGGGAGAAGCTCCAGTCTTCTTCGCCTTTGGTTGGACCTCCTCTCCTGGCTTCCATTGTAGACTCTTCAGCCTTCCGACACAGACTCTTCAGCCTTCCATCGTAGAGCCTTCAGCCTTCTGTCACAGACCCATCAGCCTGCTGGTGTGGACTTGCATGAGACACTAAGGTGAACTCCAGGCCTTGGATTGAATCCTTTGGCCTCCAGTGTAGATGCCCTCTGCAAGCTTCCTCATCCGACTCTGTGGCTGACCATCCTAAGCCAATTTGTTGTTTCTTTTACATCTGTATATCTTGTGTTATATCTGTTCTCTCTAGTAAAACCCAGACTAATACAGATTTTGGTACCAGCAGTGGAGTTCAAACCCACCTAGGAGATCCTTCCCAAGCAGGAGTGGTTCAGAGTCTCTTCTTAAATAAAAGGTTAACATTTTGCACAGTTCAGCTGGTGATGGGTACAGTGTTGCTGATCCCTGAAATCACCTCAATACATCTTTGCTCATTGAATATACTTGCTTTCTTTTTAAAGGTACTAATCTATTTAGCAACTGTAACTCCTTCGGTCCCAACTTTACATATGATTCTTTTCCTGCCAAAATGTAAATTTTTCAAGTCTTTCTGCTCTATTTTGTGCTCATGATTTTCATCACAAGTTGGTCTAAAAGTAGCCAGCAATACCCATGTGCCAACATGAACATTACACTGCCTTGAAATTTTCCTTACTAGACCAGTTAGCCCACCACCTTTAAATTCAACCTTATACAAAGTCATTAGACATAGACAAAATATGGACAAACTTTTGCTACACTGTGACATGCATGACCTCTAGTTCAATTCACAGTAGAGTCTCTATTCCCTTCAGAAACCTCCTGATCCTGGAGTTTACAGTATACGTTCCTACCAGCATTCTCATCTTCTGAGCTCTAACCAGAATTGACTACCATGTTCAGCTTATACCATTTTTCTCTGTCCCACATTCCTAAACCTTTATAAAATCTTCTAAACCTTTCTAAACCAGTTCCAAAGACTTCCAGCTCACATATTTAGACACAGAAATAGCTCCACTTCCCTGGACTAATGTTCTATACTGGTTGGTTTTTGCACTGCTGAGACAAGATACCAAATACAATTTAACAGAAGAAATGGTTCATGGTTCATGGTTTCAGCTCTTTGTCAGCTGGCTCCAAGGAAGAAACATTGTGGTAGAAGGGCATGGTGGAGCAAAGCTTTTCACTCTAGGGAAACCATAAAACAGGGCACAGGGAAAGATAATAGCGACGCATTTTTTCCAGTTGGACCCCATCTTCAGCTAAGGGCATTCAGCTATTTGCATCGCTAAATAAATCTACGAATAAGTATAGTGGTCCCATGATCCAGCACATCTCCTAAAATCTCTTAATCCAAGGAAATGGATTAACTTGCACACATAGCAAGAATTTTAGTAAACAATAAAAGCTTCAGATACATTCACTAGATTAGATTAATTGAAGCAAGAAACAGTAATACTCACTTGGGAGGGATTTCTTATCATTAAGTATTAAAACCAAAAAACAACCCAATTGACTCTCAAACTTCTATTTCAATTCTGCTCACCACTCAGGGACATCTTTGTCTCTTTTGGTACAGGTTTTTAATGAGAGTATTTGAAAAAATGTAAAATTTTCATTCTGAGTTTCTTCTTGGGGGCTTACTGGGAGCTGCCTACACTGAGGCATTCACAAGTCATTCACAAGTCTTGTCAAATTTCAGTAATCTTCATTAAGGGGCTCATTCTTCTGCAGCTTTGCTGGTGACCATTATTAATCATCACCAGTACCTATAAACAGAAAGTGCCTATTTGATACATGGATTAACCTCACCTCCATCCTTCCTGGGTAACAAAATAAGACATGGTTTATAAATAGTAAATTTTAGCCCTCAGTTTGCTTTCAAATGGGCTATGTTTCTGAAGAAAAAAACACACACACAGAGATAAAATAAATCAGAACAGAACAACACTACTCTCAGGCACAACAGTTTTTATGCAGTCAGATGATGCTTAGTTATGGCTAAATTCTTGATCTACCATAGGTGTCAGTTGTTTGTCTGTAAAATAATTAGATTCAGTTTGACCATCTCGAAAAATAATTTTAAGCCTGAAATTCCATTGTTGCATAAGATGATAGTCTTTTTAAAAAATGTATTATGTAGTTTGTTCATAATTTGTGTGTTTAAAAAAAAGACAAGGTTGGTTGTTACCATTGTAGCATGGTTGTCTCTCTTTCGTGGAAACTGGAGATTAAGAAATTGTATTCAAGAAAGTCTATAAGAATTGCATATCCATGTCCTTTATCTCCCAAAGGTAACCTATTTCAACTTTTGTTGTTGTTGTTTTAAAAGTTATTAGAGAATGAAAATGATATACATACTAACTGGAAAGCAAGCTCTGTGAGAACAAAAACACTATATATTCCCGGTTGTCCCCTATTTTTTTAAAAAAAGGGAATTTCATTGGGATAAAACTAGTGTTTTATAACTTTTGGCAATGTAAAGTGTATAAGTCAATGATTCTCAACATATTTGTAGCTTCACAGATCTATCACAGGGTCTTCATTTAGGCTAATGAGAATATTCTAAGTTTGAATAGTGGTGATGTTTCACATTATTGTGAATATGCTTAATGTTATTGAATTGTACACTTTAAAATTGTTACTATGGCAAACTTTGTTATGTTTTTTGTGTTATACTAAAAAATTTAAAACTTACAAAATACTTTGACTTCATTTGTATCTCCATTCAACAACTCAAGTATTACTATTTTCTGACGTGACTATAGATTCTGGAACTCTGAGTAATAGAATGATAAACTGACATGAAATGCAATTACAGATGGTTTCTTCTCTTTTTCATTTATCTATAGTTTATAAAATAATCTTTCATAACTTTTATGACAGAAACCAGTTAGATGTACTATTTTTAAATATTGGAGATACATATGATTAGAAATTTTGAATCATATCACACTTTTTTGCATTTGAGGAGAATGTGAATCACTTAGCGACAGTGCCTTGACTATTTTCCCACAGTACTGTAAAACACCTTTTATTTTCATAACTCATTGTGAGATATAACATTTTATATTTATCCTTATTTTCCTATAAAAAGTAACTTTTTTAGTTGCTAAAAATCGTATTTATAGGTTTATTTCAGAAACACAACTGTGTGTGTATATATATATATATATAGAGAGAGAGAGAGAGACAGAGAGAGAGAGAGAGAGAGAGAGAGAGAGAGAGAGAGACATCTATTTGTAAGAATATAAAGAAAGGCTGAGAGGTATCTCAGTAATAAAGCTCTTACCTAATGTGCCTGAGGCCTTGGGTTCACTCCCGAGCACTACACCACAACAAAGTACATAAAGAAGGAAGGGTAATGTTAAAAAGCCTCAGTTTGCAACATTTAATTAATTAAGGCATCATAGACTATCAGCAGCTACTTAAAATAGGAGCCTTGTCACTGCTGGGACAAAATGCTGAACACACAATTCAAAAGAGGAAATGGCTTACTTGATCCATGGTTTCAGAGCTTTCAGTCTATGGTAACCTGACGCCAAGGAAAAAATATAGTGAGAGGTGTGGTGAAGACAACTTTGCCACTTAATGGAAGATAGGAAGAAGGGCACAAGGGAAGAGTGTTTGTGAGAGATGTACCCTGCAACAGCACAAGCACAGTGACACTCCTATTCTAAATGGGCCCTATCTTTTAATAGTATATTCAACTATGAACACTCATGAATCAGTCCACTGATGACTATATCACTAGTCATCCAATCATATCTCCAGGAATCTCTTAATCCAGTCAAGGTAATGATTAAGAGTAACTGCCACAAAAGCCAGTTAGTAAGTGTCTAATAATGGCAAAACATACTAACATTTACCAAATAGTATTCCCACTATAAAGTTCCCTGCATGCTGTTAAATCACTAAACTAGTGCCCAATTTATAATTAAAAAAACAAAAAAAATAACAGAGATTGTCATAACATGTCTAGCAACATCAGGAAGAAGTAACCATAAAATTCAAGCTATGAAAACTTTGTAAAGCAAATGGCCTGTTTTCTTTAGTGTAGAATATTAAAGTGTTTTAGGCCAATTCTTACAAATTGCTACAAGCCTATATTTAAAAGGCAACTTGAAATTCAAATAATGACTAGTTAATTAATGATATTAAATTTTTTTACTTACACCAATGTAATTGTGGTTATTTTCAAAGTATTATCTTTTGGAAAGAAACCCTGAAAATGTTCACAAATTAAATGATCTAGCTTATTGGGTTTAACTGAAAAGAATTCTCCATAGAGATAAGTAGATAGAGCTATTGATGAAACAATATTCATTTTGAGTGTGTAGTTTCTAAAGTTGAATAATGAATACATAGGGGTTTATTTTACCAATATTTCTACTTCTCCATGCTATGGTTTGGATGTGCTTTTAACTCCCCCACAAAATTCATGTTACATATGGTTTCCAGTATAACAGTCCTGGGAGGCAGTGCGGCATTCACAAACGATTTTGTGCATATGGAATCTATCTCATGCTGGGTATGTATTTTTATAAAAAAATAAAAGTACTTTAGCAAAATAATTTATAAAGAAAAGACTCATTTTGGTTCACAGTTTCAAAAGTTTCAACCCATAGTCGCTTGGCTTTGTTGTTTCTGAGCCTGAGATGAATCAGAACCACATAGCAGAAGGTGCATGCTAGAGAAGAGATAGGTACAGCATGATGGCTGGAAAGTAGAAAAAGTGAAAGAGAAGAAGAGGCAGAAATAAAGCAAACCTCAGTGACCCATTCCATTTGACTATACCCTACCTCCTAACTTTTTACCACTTCCCAATAGTGCCCTCAACTTTGGGGGCCATTTAAGATCCTATTCATAAGAACCTTCATAAATGGATTGATTATGGTAATGGGTTGATTAGGTACAGGAGTGCAGACCCCTCTTTCAATCTTCCAAACTGTGCCCCCTGTCTTTTCACCATCAGGCCCTCATCTGAAGCCACGCAGGTAACTGCCAACCAAATAAACCTCCTAATTTATAAATTAATGTCTCAGGTATTCTATTAAAAGCAACAGAGAATGTATCAAGACACCACTTACAATTGAAATTTCCATAACGAATCTTTTCTTTTTTATTGTATGAAAAAAATTACAGTCAAATAATAAAAGAATAACAATTATTACACTGTGTCATCTTCAGAGTAGTTACTCATAGGACAAGACATAAGCCGAAAAGATTCTTACAAAAACATCACATACAATAGCACATATCTTTCTTTTCACAAAGATAATCCTTAAAGAAAAAAGTTTCAGAAAACATTGCAACAGGGAGGAGAGACAGTTGGAGGTTTCTGTGGTCTATTTTGTTTTTTCTTTTTCTGGCTTTTTTAAAAATGTTTTTATGTTTTTATTCTTTTGGGGTGAGAGACTATACAAAACATAACTGACACTAGGCAAATTTTCTAATCAGATGCTTCTATTTAGCACGCCTATGTACATAAGAGGAAGGAGCAAGAGTTCTGTGGCTGCGTCCCTGGAATTGCAGGGGTCTGACATGCCCAGAATACTCTTCATAGGTTAATGTCACACGGCTCTCTTTTAAATGGGAAGAAGCTATAAAATGGGAGAAAATACTCAATTTTAAAGCTGCTTTTGAAAATTTTTCATAATCCATATTTTAAAAGTACATTAGGATAGCTGACATAAAGTCAGAATTTAAGCTGCATCAGAATGTGAGCAGAATTATGGCATAATAA
Organism: Dolichotis patagonum; assembly: GCA_004027295.1. Taxonomy (NCBI): domain Eukaryota; kingdom Metazoa; phylum Chordata; class Mammalia; order Rodentia; family Caviidae; genus Dolichotis; species Dolichotis patagonum. Next base: position 4,606 of record PVJX010010434.1, on the reverse strand, counting down.
AAACGAGCAACAAAACTGGACAGTGGAATAGCTCTCTGAATCTCAGTGAAATGTGTTCTATCATCAATTGTGGGTATAAAACACAGCCTGCTTAAACAATTTGGCAAGGTAGAACACACAGATTTTTTTCCATGACAAGCTGATATACCCTGACACATGGAGAAAATACACAAATATATAACAGCAAAAAATAAACGCTACATATGAAACATACATTATGGTCCCAATACAACCGTTTTGTAACTGTATTTGCCATCATGCTGATATTACTGTTATGAGACAGGTGCATTTTTATTGTTAAATAAAGTAATTGAGTAATTATAGTGGCATTATTAACAACCAGAACTTTAACTGTCGAAGTAACATATTACTCTTTTATGAGATCAAAAAGATTATATTTTTTTTTAAAACACTATGATCTTAAACAAGAATCTGAAATATCAGCTGGGCCTGCAATGTATTTTATCATATATCTACTAAAATGGTAACAAAACTGGTAGCAATGAGTTTCCCCTAGCAACAACATGATGGTCTTTAGTATAATTTCTTATTTAAACACACACACACACACACACACACACATGCACACACATGGAGGGCTTTGTAATTATAAAAGAGAGGAGATATCAACAAATTCTCTTTACACCAATACCAGAAAGAATAAAATTAGGCAAAATTGTCAACATCAATCATTTGGGGGATCTAAAAATTGAGTAAATGTTAAAAAATTGAAAAGTACATACAGTATTTATGAAAACCTACTACTCTTCCAATGAGAAACACAGTGTGTAATAATATTGTCTGGGGCTGAAACCCACCATCCAGTTTGTTCAGTGATAACTGCACTGTTGCTGTTGTGTGATGGCCAGGAAAACAGTGGCTGTGCTACCAGAGAAGACCATCTCAATTTAGACACTACATACACCTATAACATGCAGTATTGTCAGTGGATAATAAATGAGTAACTGACAGCTCTACTAGACTATGATTCTGGTCCTTGTGGAAGCCATACGATGATGGTAAAATGATCATACAATTAATGGCGAGATCTTGGAAATGATAGAGCCCAGAAGGAATGAGATAAACTCCTTGTGCATCCCTGGCTGACTGGGAACTTATATACATGTATGAAACATACCTAAAAGACTTGGGTTAGCAGTGAAAGGCAAAGACAACTGGATAACAGGATGAACTCTGAATGTGTTCTCCACCCTATACAAAGATCATCAGCTGAGAGAGAAAGAAGTATGGGCTCATAACATGCCAGCAAAGCCTAGTCCCAAGACACTGGCTAACCAGTTAAGTTCTACCAATACTCGGGTAACCACTAGGAAGTCAGGTTAAACCAAAAATTTTTGAAGATCATGTAAAAATAATCTGATCAGAAATAGATTGAGACACATGCTTCAGGGGAGACAAGGTTCCACAGTTGACATCCAAGAAATTTTCAGAAAGTCAAAAGACGAAAGGAGTTTTACAAGGAGGGAGGTGGGAAACGGAGGTTAAATAAATTCAGAATACGAACTCCAGAATTACCATATTATCTTAAATGTCCAGTTTTTGATCCAATATTGCAAGACATGCAATACAGCAAAAACAAACAAAGCAACCAAGAAATTGTAGTCCGTAGTTGGATAAAAATGCATTCAATAAAATTAACTCTAAATACACCAAGATGTGGGAGATTTAGCAGCCAAAGTTTAAATGCAGTGATTGTAAATATATTCACTGAATGGAAGAAGAATCTGTTCACAGTGACTTAGCAAATGCAAGTTCTTAGCCAAGTGTGGTGGTACAAGCCTGTAATCCCAGTATTCAGGAGGCTGAGGCAGAAGGATTGTTGTAAGTTTGAGAACAGCCTCAGCTACAAAGTGAGCTCCGGGCCAGTCTGAACTGCATAGTGAGAGCCTGTCTCAGACAGGAAAACAAAACAAAAAAAAAGGATCTTACTAAAAAATAGCATGTAAGTAAGTCAAATGGGAGTTGAAAAATATAACAAAACTGAAAATTTTACTAGGTAAATTCAAGAGCAAATTTGTGATAGCAAGAGGAAAAAACAATACTTTTGAAGATAGAAAATAGAAATTGTTCCATCTGAAGAAAAGAATGAAAACAGGTTAAAGGAAAATAATTAGAGGCTCAGACTTGACAGAACATTATAACCATACTGAAGAAATTCAGAAAGTACTACTGCAAAATATGATACTTCACATGTAGTTTATATTAACAAAAACCAAGTGAAAAGCTGCAGATGTTGGAAGGACTCCCTGATCTCCTCCTGTCTATACAAAATCAGAGTATCTCATGGGAAGGGTGACTTCCCTGTACCAAAAAAACTAGAAGTAAAGATGGGGACACTTTGTGCAAAGGTTGGAATTATCTGCAAATAAGCCTACTGAAATAAACCTTACTTTCAATCACTCTCTCCCATCTGTTGCCCACACTGCAGAAAGTGAATCTGTCTCCAATGTCTCGATACTTGTCAACAAAGTTATTATTCTTTTATTCGTGTGTCATATAAGTCCTCAGGTCTGGAGAATGTCTCTTCAGGTTTTCATTTTTCCTATCAAACTTCCTATATACACAGAAAATATTGAATAAAATGTGTATGATTTTTTCCTATAAATCTGCCTTATATTGGTATAATGCTGAATCCCAGTCACAGAGCATGACAAGGCAGAGGAAAGCTCTTTTTGCCTGCCCTACAGGATACACATGGGTGTAAGGGAAGTCCTAGAAGGAAAGGAGAAAGAATGCGGCAGACAAATATAGCTTTCTGGTTTCAGTTCAGACATGAAAAGATCATGGCATTCATCACTCCATTCTTTCAAGAAAATAAAGGCTGAACCTACTGAAAATCAAGTGTTTTTCTTACACCCAACAGAAAACTTAGATCTTAAAGGAACTGTCACCCTGAATCTGGAAAGATGACCAAATACAAAGAGTTACAGTCAATATTTGTTTTCTTGAAGCAGAAGTCACTACAACCATAAAGTGGTAGAAATACTTTAGTGGTAATTTTGAGTAATTACTACAACCATGAGAGTAAGTTAACAGTGGGAAACTGGAGGTTCCTACCTTAAGTAGAGTTCTACACATTATTACTGTTTTGTTTGTTTGGGGGTTTTTTGGGGTTTTTTTGTTTTTTACCTTGAGCATGACCATGTTTTCATAGCAAAGCCCTGGAATCATCCCCTATAGTTGCCTCTCTGTGTCTCTCTCTGTGTCTCTCTATCTCCTCTCTCTCTCTCTCTCTCTCTCTCTCTCTCTCTGTCTCTCTCTCTCTCTCTCTTTCTCTCTTTCTGATACTATATAGTCCAGGCTGACCTTAAACTCACCATGTAGACCATGCTGGCCTCAAATTCATTGCAATCCCCTTGCCTCAGGCTCCTGAGTGCTGTGATTACAAGTATACACTACACCTGGCTTCACAGCTGACATTATGAAGTATACCTAAGACCTTCTCCATAACAAAGGCCTATGTTCCTTTACAAACAAATCCAAGAAGAGATGAGAATTACCAATGCACTGCAGTTGAGAGCTTCTGCATGTGCTCACACTCAGCTTAATGGAGACACAAATGTGAAAGTGTTTCTAGATATGTAGCTGCACAAGAGCTAAACGTATTTTCCTACTCTGTCAGTGGAAAGTGCATAGAATGAACAACATCCTATTAACAAAGATGATACCTATAACAAAACAAAGGGCTTCTTGGAGAAAATATCTGATTTTAGGACTAGGGCAGGAAATGTATAAGATAAACCTAGAACATATTGTACTAGCAGAAAATAAGAAAATACGCATACCAATAAAAATAGCAAGAAAAATACAAAAATAAGTTATAGCAAAAGAACATGAAGACGAATAGATGATTTGACAAAAAAACACATATAAAACAAAAATTAGTAATATCAGCACTTCTGAGACAGGCAGGAGGATTATTTCAAGTTTGAGGTCAGGCTGGACTACAAAGACTCTATCTCAAAGAACCAAATATAAAAGAATATATAAATATTCACAAGTTCACTGATATAAATAATTTAACACCTAAATGACTTAGGAAAATCGACAAATTTTCCATCTAAATGAATTCCAAGCAATTTAGATATTCCTCTTTTATTTGGAAAAAAATTACTTTCTGCTCAAATGTAGGTAATACATTATGACATTCTTCCAAAGAATACAACATGGAAAGGAAGGGAAAAAAGAATAATTTTAATTTTACAATGCAGAAATCTGAAAAATACTACCTTAGGTGGTGAAGGTAAACACATCAGTGATAAGTTATGCTAATTGTATATACAATTAAAAATATGAAAATGGGCACTTACTTCTGTGGTCTTCTCTCAGAACGTATAATAGCAATCTAATCATATAAAAAACATAAGATAAATGCCCATAGAGGGACATTTACAAGACATTTGACCAGTTTGTCTCAAAACTGTCAAAGTCATAAATAACAAGGAACATTTGAGAAACTGTCACAGCTAAAAGAATCCTAAGGAGACGTGATGACTGAATATAATGATATCCTGGATGAAATCATGGACCAGAATGAGAACAGGTAAAACTGAAGATATTTTAAAAGCATGTTGACTGAAAAAAA
>PVJX010010433.1:0-57091 GCA_004027295.1 Dolichotis patagonum | reverse complement strand
GGTATGTGTGTTTCCATTTTGTTTGTTTTTGGTTTCTTGTTTAGGACTCAGGGTGACCCAGTCCGAATCAGGCACTCTCATTCGCCACGAAGTTACCGCCAGTATCGCAGGTCGCAGTGTTCAGACGGAGAGCGCTCTGTTCTCTCGGAAGTAAAGTAAGTAGGTGGCCCAAGCATGTCACCAGTCTCAGGCTTCAGAACAGGACAGGCCCACACAGCTCTCGGGGACAATGGAGATGTTCCCTCTACCCCACGCCCTCTTTGAACTTCTGTTCTGACTCTAGTACCATTCACTAATTCTAAACTTCACTCTCTGCAGTTCAAAAACAGATCTGGTGCCACCACTTCCGGTGACACGGTCTTCAGACGCTCAGGGTTGTGGTGGCTGTACAGTTCATCAGGTGAGTGATAACAAAGTTTTAAGAAGGTGGCGTCCTGATGACGATTTTGAGAAGCATTTGTGCTTTGCGAAGTTCCTTTGATGACGCTTTAACTTCATTCTGAGATTCTGTATATTAAAAGAACATACACAAAACACGAAAGGGCAGTAGGAGTCTGGGACGGAGAACCAAGGCATTGCCAACAGAAAAAAGAATTGCTGGATAAATCAGACTCACATTTGTAAATATCGTATTGTCTTGCTAGTGTAAAAAATAAATAATAATAATAAACCAAAAGAGTAATAAGATCCAAAATGTATAATAGATATTGTAATAATGAAAAGGAAAGGAAGTGCTCGAAAGGAAAGAACAACTTGTAGGTATATATACATAATTGTATGTATGTAAGTGTGCAAGACAGATAATCATACTACTAAGTTTTTGTTCATCAAACTGAATAGTTTGCGCTGTCATTGTTCATTTTTTATGCTCTTATTTTGTAACTTGAACTCCTCCTTCTAAGATAACAATATGTAATATATCAGCTAGTGATGATTTCTTAATGTTACAAATGTAAAAAATGTTAACATGAACAAATCTAGCCAAAAACAAAAAAGCATCGCTGAAGTCCTGTTTTAGCTCTGTCCTCCCCATCAAAGAGACCTTTGTCCTGGAGGTGTTTCACAGATGTGATTAAAAGGGAATTCAAGGCCCCAGTAGAGCACCTCCCTGCCCTGAGGTCAGGTTAACCCTCAGCTGAAGTAGATGGTTCTCTCAGGGAAGCAGTCACGAACGTGTATCTGACGTCTTTGATGTCATCTCTCATGGTATATTTTTTAGTAAGATAGATGGAAAAATGTGGGCTGGAAAGACAGTGGAATGGGCTTTTTATGGGGTTAAACACTACTTCAAGAATAAAGTTGATGTTTTATGATGGATCAATGTCAGCCTATTGTTTGCAATTCTGTGGTTCTTAATGTTTAGATCACAGATCCCTTAAAAAATTCAATTATAACCACTGTCTCTTGCCATGAAAGTGTATAAACACGTGGTTTTGCATTTGCATATAAATTCAGGGAGTTCATGGACCCCTGGTGATATCCCTCTTATGCTGCCTTTCATTTGCCCTGTTTCATTTTTTTGTTTTTTGACTTCAGCAAGGACTAAAACAACTTCAGCAAATTTAGTTTAGGTTCTGTGGAAACAAATTCTGAGATGGAGCTGTGTGTGCGGCAAGCATTTTGGAAAGTATCTTCAGGACTGACACTTGGGGAGTAAAAAAGGTTTGGGTGGAGGCAGAGTTTAACTGGGTAAGGCCGTTCCAGCGAAGGCAGAAGTTGATCGGGAGCTGAGATGCCCCTCACATTCCTCCTGCCTCGGGAGGGAGCCTTCATGCCCTCACTCACACCCACCATACAGCAGTCATCAGACGAGTCTGTTCCTGGAAGGGCATGACCTTGGGTAAAGTCACTTTTTTCAGCAAGGGCAGTTCTGGGGTAGGGGCTTAAAATTGAGCCACATCGCAGGCAACACTCCAGGCAGCTGGGGAGCGAGTTCAAGGCCAACCTACAGCACAGAGCAAGACTCTTTCTAAAAGAAAAGTGGTGACTAATAAGCACTGTAACTTTCAAGAGCTGTTTTACATTGGTTTCAGCACACAGTACACTAATTTTATTGCAGTTTTGCTTTTCCGACTGCTGTATTTCCCGTAATTATCACCAAGATACTTTAAAAAGCCTACACAAGTAGGTTCACCCTCAGCGCCTTCATGGGTGGCTGAGGGTTGTATACAGGTCCTGCGTGTGGTGTGCAGGCTCTGGTCACAGCCAGTCGGTTTTCGTGATGCACTGCTCAGCCCGCAGATCTTCTGGAGTCTCCCCACCCGACAAGCTCATCCAGCCCCAAGTGACAAGGGCCCCTAAGACACTTTGCTGTACGAAAGTTATATTCACTGACTGCCCCAAACGGATGATAAACTCTCCATTCTCATCCTTCTTCTCTGCTTAGAAAATAGACTGAGAACTCTTGTTTAGGAATTATGCCTATTTTTATGAATAAAATCCTTATGTGCAGAATTATAGACTGATTTTTCATATTTAAGCACATGATCCTTGTTTATTTTGCATATTTAGCTGTTGAGGGCATAATGTCAGCTTTTGGTATTAGGAAATTTTTTGGAATTACAGTGTGGTGTCTTCAAAAGTATAGAAACACTGGATTGTATAGAAAAACATATTTTCTGACTGTATTTTTCGAATTTTTTTTTTTCAGAGAAGAAATGGGTCTAAAGATAGCTTGATTGAAGAGAAATCTGCAAGCAATCTGGCTGGAAAGCATAGAGCAAAAACAGTAAAAACTATCCAAGCTGCACGCCTCAAGATAGAGACCTGACCTGGTGAAAGCCAGGGACAGCAGTGGAGAGGCTGTGTGTGCCACTGGTACTTCTCAAACTGTGAATCTCACGATTACCAAGTATCTCGGGCCTGCCAAGTGCTCCTTCAGCTATGAAGAGCTCTTTTGAATATCTGACTGCAGCATACTTGTGCTGAAGGGCCTTAACTGGGAGGAGAGTGCTCTTGTAAAGGTTAACTTGATGCCACATCTTCCCTCCTCAAACAGGTAGCAGCCAAGTGTCTTTGTGTCTGCACCTGCAAGATACTTCTGATGGACATTCTGGAACTCTGGACTGCAGCGAACTTGCTGTGCAATAGTGGGAAGAAAGCTTTCTTCCCAGCTCTGGTGGCTTTCCAGCCAGTGCTGAGGTGCCCAAGGTTTGAGCTGTCACTCTGATTGCAGCTTTTGTATTCTTAAATTCTTTGTAGTATTGTATTTTGTGGCATTGAGTTCCACTGGTATTTACAAATGTAAAAAGCTAAGTGTTGCTTTTAATTTTGAAAGTGTCCTTGTCTTGTGTTTTCTCTGCAAAAAAGGTGAAGTGTAGATTTCATTCCCGCTCCCCCAGTCTGGCCATCTAACTTGCCTGCTCTCCTGGACCTTTTCCCTCCAAATAACTTCAGTCTACAGGCCAACAAGAAGTGTTTATGCAGGACATCTTTTTAACCTTTCTTAGCCAGTCCTCTCCAGTTACCATCAGCCCTCACCCTCCACCCTTAACTCTTCCCTTTCCCTCTGTACTTTGGATTTCCTCTTGGTCTCCCTCAGGGTCTTTCCCTTTCTCTGCTCTAGCTTGTAAAATGTGTTAAAGCCTCTTCCTTTCAGTTACCTTCACCATTTGCTATTAAACCTGTGACTGCCACTAAGAATCCAACTTTCAGTCACAGATTGTTGTCTAACTGCAATTTCTTTTTCCTTCTCAGCTAAATTTCTTGAAAGGATTTCACTCCAGTGTTTTCAATTCTAGTATCTTAAACCATCTTCTAAATGGACTTTTCCTCACTACCCCAGTTATTAAGTCTCCCCTAGGCCTTGCAACATTCTCTTCCTTCACAGTAATCCATTTCCTCTACTAGTACTCTGACCACCTTAACTTCTATTACTGGGAATTTTTTTCTCCAAACCTTAGACTTAGGTTTATACCCAATAGCCTTAAGGTTTATTTTTGTATTTTAGACTACAGAGCAGTGTTAAGAGGCCATCTGGATTTTTCTAAGGTTTCAACTTGTTCAAACACTGCCTACCAGCTGAGTTTAGGACCACTATCCTTGTAGCCATGCAAGCTTGTCATTATGCGGTACTGGTACTATCACTGTCTGTTGGCCTTGCTTTCATTTCACCAGCACTGATCCAAGCTGGTCTTGGTTAGATCCAACTGTGGTAGTTTCTTAAATGGCCTGCCTGCATTTAACTGTTTTCCACCAGATTTCTATTTCTTGCTTTTAGTAAAACCCAAGCCTTAACTGGTCTGGCCTCTATCTTATCTACCTCTTCCAGCTCATTTGGTGACACACTTCTCTCCCAACAGCCATCTAACAAGTCTTACTCAGCGTAATCACATCTCTGAAACCAGGGCATTTGAGAGGGAAAACTGCTAAACTGTCAGACAAGACTCACAGTTACCCATTCCCTTACCCAAGGTCTTTGCATGTCACCCCCAACTTTGCCTCTTTTGCTTTGCAAAAATGGCACCTACCTTGACTGTCAACTCTGCTTTCTCAAGTTTCCCTCACTTGGTCAAATCCCATCACAAAACTCATTTGTGATTTTTATTTCTGCTGTTCAGCTTACTGTGTTTTCAGCTCCTAGTGCAGTGCTTTCAATAAATTTTTCTGAATGCCTGAAAACACTATTTGTTCTTTCCTGCTATAAAAGGGAGAAGGTAAGCCAATTTTTAGTGGACAAATCTAGTTGTAAAGAAATATGCAGTGAGTGGAGCAAATAATGCCTATGACCCAGAAATCAGCTAGTCTAGGCAGCATGTATTAATCACAAGAATAAAGTACTTAAAAAAAAAAAAAACCCCACAAACCTCAAGCACATTAAAGTTTTTATTTATATCTTGTCTTAAAATTATATTCATGGGTTGTCCACAGGCAATTAATTATTTCAGCACTCCTCAGACTTCTGGAAATTGTAAATGACCAAAGCAACTTGAAGAGTAAATTTTCAAACTCCTCACCAGACATCCTAAAAAAAAAGTTTGACAAATATTTACACGTGTTACATCTTAGGAAACTGGCAGCAGCCCTCATTACATGCTTCAGTACTGGAAAAGTCACTCCATTTTTGGATTCAGCCAACATACCACATGCCTAAAGTTGGGACTTTAGAGGTAAGCTACTCCAAACAGAAATGTGTAAATCTACGGCTATCTAAAATGCTGGTAGTATGTGTATTCACTATTTTTCTCAATCTTACTCTAATCAGCCTAACTTCCACTAACAGACTACCCATTTGCTAGCTTCACTTTGTTAAATACAGATAGCAGTACCCATGCTAATGAAACATACTTCAGAAGGCACCCCAATTTAAAAATCAAAATTTCCACACTTAAGTTACCATACCTTTTACATCACTTTTGTGCTCCCGGGTGTCAATAAGCTAACAGCAGCTGGCTTCAAGTCATCTTTCACCTGAATAAAAATTAAAACTGGTTAAGAAAAAACACTCATGTTGGCCGATTTAGTCACCTGTACATATAACGTAAATACAAAAACTGTTACTTATGCAGCTCCTACACCAAATATACCAAATACAAGGGCAGGAAAAAGCTGCAAAGCTTTTATTTATGCCTTTTTTGACACCACATTCACTAGCTTTCAAAAGTGAATGGGCAACACAAAGGCTGACAAGGAAAGTGCCGTAAATCCACCCTGGACATAGGGCTGCTGACTGGGCTTACCTGTTCTAATTTCAGCTTGAACGGGAACAATGAACATATCCCAAACCTTGACCTTCTAGGGTTCAAAATCCAATTTATTAATGAAAACTGAAACACAGGGTCTTAAATGGTTTCTTAGAATAATTTAATCCCAAGGCAGCTGTTTTGTACTGACGGCAAGTTTTACCTACCGATATCCGACTTCCGCCATGCGCTGCACCAGGACACAGCCGTTACGCGCGGCATCTCCAAGGGCACTGGCGTCGGTGTTGGCCCCTTTCCCCTGGGGCCGGGCAGGCAGAAGGCCGGTTGCACGGTGAGGCCTTTCCGGTTCACACGGAAAAGTCATCTCCACTTACGTTCAAGGCGACCTGGCAACCACGATCATTAAAAGCAAACCCTCTTCATCTCACCTCCCGGGAAGGGAACGCAAGCCGAAGGCCGCTGCCCTCCGCGGGCGTCCCGGGCTCAGGGACGTCGCATTTCTAGGCCCGGCGCCCCGGCGTAGGAGGCCTCGTGGCCCGAGCTCCGGGGGCCACCAGAGCCGCAACGTGGAGGCGCACTCACAGCAACCGAGGCCGGAAAGGCTGCGCCGCAACCCCACAATGCTTTTCTACGTCTGGAAGGACCCATTGTGCAAACGGCATGGGTAGGGGACGGATTGTACCATCGGAGCGGGGCTCTCTGATGCCACCGTGTGGCAGGAGGGAGAAGTGCTTAACGAGGGGCGGTGGGGCGGGTTTCCCAGAAGAAAGGATTTTGCAGTCCATGGTTCATATCATGATCACTTTTGCAATCTAGTGACCACTTCATTCAGCAGAGAATGAGGTTTAAAAAAGATTGGGTATGGGGTTGGGGATTTAGCTCAGTGGCCTAAGCGCCTTCTTAGCAAGCGTGAGGCTGCGAGTTCACCTCTCCTCCTAGGATCAAGAACAAATGGCCATTGCGGAACATTTCAAAGAAAAGAAGTCCAGGTGTTCTGGGCGTTGACCGCGCATTACTCACTGTGTCTGGCTGAGGAAGTCAGACCAGTTGTTATGTTATGTTATGTTATGTTATGTTATGTTATGTTATGTTGTTTGTTATGTTATGTTATGTTATGTTATGTTATGTTATGTTATGTTATGATGTTAGACAAGATCGTGCTATGCAGTTCAGGCTGGCCTCAAACTCACGGCAATCCTCCTGCCTCAGCTTCATGAGTACACTACCAGGCCCGCTGAAGTCAGGCCACTCTTAAAAAACCAAACAAAAAAGCAAAAGCAAAACTGACAACTTACCATGCTCTAGGATCAGTCCTCCATGCCTGGGAATTAAGTATTAGTGAGACAGACAAGGGGCCTGACTTACGTTCTATTTGGGTGGAGAAGACACTAGCAAGGTAAAAGTAAGTATGGATGCTACAATTCCACACGACGCCCAGAGCCAAGAAGTTGGCAAAAGACAGTAAAATGATAAAAGTACAGTCAGAACTATGAATGCTATTTTATTTTACTTGGGTTTTTTTTTGTGTGTGTGTGTGACAGGGTCTTGCTACACAGTTTAGGCTGGCCTTGAACTCATTATGGAGCCCAGGCTGGCCTCAAACTAGTGGTGATACTCCTGCCTCAGCCTTGCAAGTGCCACCACACCTGGCATGAACGCAATTTAAAACTTTTGAATTATCACATTATAAAATGTGAACAAGTTATATTGATTTTAATATTCACCCAACATATGCTAAATATTATCTCAACATACAATCAATGTAAAATTATTAATGAGATTTTGCCTTTTTATATCCTAATCCTTGTGAATCTAAAAACGCTGGTGTCTATTTTAGACTTTCGGTACGTTTTCAGCGCATCTCAGGTGAGTGATGCTGGGAGAAATCTGGAGGTGACCGGTGAGAAGAGTGTGGCTGTCACACAAGGTCTGGGGGCAGCAGGCGGGGGTGGGGCGTCGGCTGTGGCTGCGCAGAGTGAGCAAGGCCTGCGAGGGGCGAGATGAGCAGCAGAGACAGACCGTGGTAGGTAACTGGGATTTCGTGCTGAAATTTTGGAGTTGATTAGTTATCACCATAGAAACAAAGCAGAAGTTGCTAACCATAACTCCTAGAAGCGACAAGAACGGGCTGAGCAAGGCTGTGGTGCATCCAGGGAGTTTTCCCCTCATCCTCACAGGGCTTCATTCAGAGTCCATAGTGTCAGTGGAGAGAGAAAGAGGGAGAGAGAGATTGAGAGGAAACGTTTACATCTTAATCCATCAAGTTATAGGCATGAAATATTTACTGGTTTTGTATCTCAGACATACCTCCATAAAATTGTTTAAAAAAGAAGAAAAAGAAAAGCTAGCATAGTAATGCACACCTGGTCAATTTTAAGACTTAGCAAGGCCCTGTCTCAAAATAAAAACAATTTTAAAAGGCTGGAGGTGTAGCTCACTGTGAAGAGCCTGGGTTCAGTCCCCAGGGCTGCAGTCCTGCGGCCATCACAGCAGGACTAGCTTGAGTGGTAACAAGATCAGCTGGGGGCGAGGACTGTACATAGGAACAGCCAGGTGAGTAATGATCCCAAGAAGGGGACTGATTCCAGACCCGCATTAGCAAATCAATGTAATGCCTGGGGCAGAGGAAGTTCGGAGAAGGAAGATGATACAGTACCACCAAGGCTGTCATTTAAAGGCAGTCTTTAATTCGCTTACTCGGTTTGTGGTGCTAGGGACTGAGCCCATGGCCTTTGCACTGAGCACTATAATTTCAGTCCTTTTTTAAAAAAAATTTTAATAAGACAGAGTTTTTCTGAGCCACTGATTTGTCCAGGCTGGGGTCAAATTTGTTTTCCTGCTGCCTCAGCCTTCCAAAATTACAGGTGTGTGCCACCAATATTGGCCTTAAAGAGGCTACTACCAACTTGCTCATAATATATATCAGTGCAATTGCTTTTAAATATTGATATTAAATAATTTGCAGATTCTTTGGGGGTTTTGTTCTTAAGCAGTCATATTGTGTGCAGAAGTGTTAGTTCTTTCCACCTTTTACTTCTGTCTGTGAACCCCTCAACTGTGACCTCTAGAATGTCAGAGTGATAATAGTAGACATTCTTGTCTTGCTATTGTCATGATTTTAAAGGAATGTTCAATATGTTGTGGATGTTTATGTTTCTAGTTTGCTAATTCTTGTTATTTTACCATAAATGAATGTTGAATTTTATTAAATTTTTTTCTGACTCCGAAAAAGCATGCACATGCTTTTTCTTGTAATTTATTAACGTGATGAGTTACATTAATAACTGTCTAATGGTTAATGACTCTTGCATTTCTGAAAGAAATCACATTTGTCATTTCAAAAAGTATTCTGTTCAGAATTCTTGCAGTTCTGTTTATGGACAGGCTGGGACTATAGTGATATTTTTCATACTGTCTTCACCGTTAGAGTTATCCAGATATCTGTTTAATAATTTGTTTATGAAAATCAGGTGTCCCTTGCACAAATATTAACTGGTAGTCTCTTTTCCTTTGTTTTAAATGTTAAAATTATACTGATTTACTTCTTCGCTCAAACTAATTTCTCAAAGTATAGCTAACATGCAGTAAACAAGCCTATATAATCACTAAGATTAGCATGTAACTTTTTATATTTCCCTTTCCTGGCCACCAAATAATATAGTTGGGAACAGATAGTTGCTTTGTTAACAATGATTTATAGTTTTATTGTAATTGTTTTTCTGACTGTCTTTTTTTCCTTTTCTATAAAGTTCTGTAACATTTTCTCAATGCTTTTTGGGTTCTTTTTGTAGAAGCCAAGGAAAAAGAATGTGTGTGGGTGCAAATATGAAAGCCTCTGCGGGAATATCCTGGAAGATGTTTCACGCTGAGGAGCCGCCCTGTCGCTGGTGTGGAATGTCCTCCCCGTATCCAGTGTGCCTTAGACGCGTGGACACAGGGTCCTGACACTGACAACTGCACGTGTAATGTAACTCAAGGCAATTCCTGCATTTCTGGGGGGAGAAAGAAGTTGTTGAAAATGTCGCATGTAGCTTTGGAGTCCTAAATATAATTTTTTTAACTTAAATATCAGGTGAAATGTTGTTTTGAGGGTTGTATCTGTTGTACAATGATAGGACATTAAATACAAGACAGTATTGGGAAAGCAGTATCTTGAGAGGTTTTTTTTTTTTTTTTCTGGTTGTTAGTTTGTATTTTGGAGACAAGGTTTCTCTATGTAGTTCAGCCTGGCCTAGAACTTACTTTGAAGCCCAGGCTGGCCCCAAATTTTCAGTGTCCCTCCTGCCTCAGCCTCATGAGTGCTGAGATTACAGGTGTGTGCTACCACAGTCAGCTCCTAGGAGGTGTTCTATGGAATATCCTTAAACCTGCTTCAGAAAGTCAATTGGACTCTTCTTGTTTCTCTTTTCTGAAAACTTCTGTATAATATCAGAATTATTATTATTGGTGCTGGGAATAGAACTAAGGGGTTTGTACATGCTAAGCATGCGTCCACCACTGAACTATACCCCTAGTCTATAATTTTTTTACTTAAGAAGAAAATCATTTTTAGCACTGTTTAGATCTAGTATTTTCTTTGTGGGAAGGTTCTAAAATAATGATTCAACTTATTAAATTATACATGTTATTAGCTTGTCAACTCCCTTATTAACTGTATTAATTAATTCTTATCTATCTGTGTTACTTTCCTTGTTGCTGAGACAAAATGCCTGACATCTACATCTTTAAGGATGGGCTCACATTTGCAGTCCACTTCTGGCTGGCTCCAAGGCAGAAACACCCAGCCGACAAGCATGGGCGGAAGGAAGCAGCTCACATCATGGCAGCCAGGAAGCTGAGAGACAAGGAAGGAGATGAGGGAGGTAGGTGCTTCCTTCCACCTCATGCTGCCAGGGACCCACTTCCAACCCTGTGGACTAAGAGCCAGTTAGGTATGAGTGTGTCAATGGGTCAATCCACTGGTGAGTATAGGGTCCAGTCACCCTGTCTCTGAGTGAGAATTTGGAGGAACATTCTAGACCCAAACCATAACAATAAACATAACAATTTCCTCACAACGTAGTCTGCTTTACCTGGTAGTTATCCTGTGTTGTAAAGCCTTCTATTATAATTTTTCTATATATTTCTGTTACTTTTTGCTTTATGTATTCTGAAATTATCTTATTAGTTGCATCCCTATTTATACAATTGATGTAGTTTTCAACTTAATTAAATTTCTCATGAATATATAATCTGGCTTTGGTAGGGTATTTTTTGTTTTAAGAATTTTTTCATGGTTTCATATGAACTTTTTTGGTTTATCTTTATGTGGTTTATGTTTTTATGCTATTGCTTCTACTTTTGTGCTCTTATAGTGTAGTTATGTCACTGTCTTTGTTCATTCCAGAGGCTATAACAACGTACCTTAGACCAGGTAATTTATGAACAAGATAAATTTGTTTTTTAGTGTTTTGGAGGCTAGGAAGTCCAAGATCAAAACACTAGTAGATTCTATATTTGATGAGGACATGTTCCTCATATATGGCACCTTCTTGCTGCTTCCTTACATGGAAAAAGGGACCAGCAAGCCCCATGTAGCCCTTTTACAAGGGTACTAACCTCATTTATTAGGGTTAATCACCTACCAAAGGCCTCACCCCTTAATACCTTTACCTTGAAGCTGAAGTTTCAATATGCAAGGAGAGATCAAAATACATGGTGAAGGTTTAAATTTTTAAAAAACTATTGCAGTAAAAAACACATTGCAATCAGGCATGGTGGTACACGCCTGTCATCCCAGCACTGGGGAGGCCGAGGCAGGAGGATCCTTGCAAGTTTGAGACCAGCCTGGGCTACAAAGTGAGCTCAAGGCCAGCCTGAACTGCATAGTGAGACCCTGTCTCAAAAAGAACAAACAAACAAACAAACAAACAAACAAAACATTGCCATTAATCCTCCTCAAACACTTGCCCTCACTTCAAACACACTTACACTATCTTCTTGTCACTTTCTGAAGCAGTCTGGGACTTTTTTCATAAATGTCTTTACAAGGTGTGATGAAAAATAAGTGAGTCTTGCTTCTGAGTGCCATTCAGAGGAAAGGTGGGCTGGTAAAAACGTGGTGTGTCTCAATTCACTTCACTTACTAGACCTGGCACCATGTGACTGCTGGTTCTTCCCCCAAGTTAACATGACCATGAAAAGTAAATGTTTTGAACTGGTTCAGGACATGGAGGCAACCAGAACAGTGCAACTAAAAATACCAGTGTGGACTTCTAGAACTAGGTGCTTCAAAAAGTGAAAAGGATGATGGGATAAGTGTGTTATAAGAGAGGGGGAGTATTCTGAGTGGTATTGATGACACTATGTCTTTTTTGTAACACATTTTTTAAAAAAAATTGAGCATTTGCTGTATTTGGGGGCTGTGCCATATATGAATTTTGGAGGGACACAAACATTTAGATCATTGCTGTAGTGTAAAAAGTATAAGATTAAATTTTTTACAAGGCCAGTTTTATAATCTTTGTCTCTTAACTGGAGAATTTAGTTCACTTACATTTAATGCAAATATTATACATTTGTATTTATACCATTTTATTCCATGCTTCCTTTTCATCTGTCTTGTATTGGTTCTTTTCTGCTTTTTTATTTTTATTTTTTTTGGCACTAGGGGTTGAGCTCATGACCTCCTGCTTACCAGGCAGGCACTGAGCTAAATGTCCAGCCCCTTTTTTACTTTTTTATGTTAGTTTTTGGATTTGTTGAAAATTATTTTCACTTAATATTTTCTCTTACAGTTGAAAGTTCTGATCTCAATTTATAGTCTTTGGAAATTTTTAACTTGCGTATTTAATTTAACAATGACTAAATTAAAAAATTTTATATATACACATGTATATATATTCAAAACATATATACGCATGTGTATATATATACACGTATGTATATATGTGTATATATATGTGTATATGTATGTGTGTATATATATGTGCATGTATATGTATATTCTTTTCTTGAACAATGACAATAAGATAACATGGCTCTGGCTATAGTCACTGTTACCGGACTGAATCTGAGGAAGTTCTCAAAGTTCAGATAAGGAACCTAACTCCTCCTAAACAGAATGATCTTTCACATTTGCTGACTACTGCCAGAAAAAAAGAGTTTTTAGGATGCATCAACAAGAGGCTTGGGAAGGGTTTATTAGCAGAATATTTGGTATACATGCAAACAAATAGAGTGGGGACTGAGGGGGAGAGAGAGAGAGAGAGAGAGACAGAGAGAGAGACAGAGAGAGAGGGAGAGAGATACTGTTTCCTGGAAGAGGGAGCGTTTATCACTTCTTTGGAGGGGGTAGAAACCTCAAGAAAAGATGACCTGCCTCTCAGAAGGGTATTGGCCCATAATAAAAGAGCCCAGTTTTAAAGAAAAATTTTAATGGATAACTTAAATGTTCTTTGAATTCTCTTAATGTTTCTTTATTTATCATAAACCAATTTATGGAATTTTAATATTCCTGAGGAACTTTGGGTGTGAGGGCATGAGTGGAAAGGAGCCTAAATTTAACCAAAGGGGTGCTGATATGCATTACCTTGGTAAATTTCACTGGGTCTAGAAGTTGTAGCCTTAATAATGCAATCTTTAGTTAGACCTTCTTTGTCTTCTTTTTGACTTTTTTTTTATTTCTTCTCTCCAACTTCAACTCTTTGCTCCTCTTATTTGCTATTGTCTCGTATTTTAGTTCTACTATTGTATATTATTAAGCTTGAAGATTTGACATTAATTTTAATGTTATACAATCATTACATCATTTTCTTACAGGTTATCATTTCTTTGATTATTCCCTTGTCCAGTGTAGATAATCCACTCAGTACTTTTTCCCTAGTATATGTACTTTGGGGAATCTTTCTGCACTAATTTTGATCTTTGGACAGTCAGCACCAGCAGTACTCAGGAGCTTGTTAGGAATGCAGACTCTCAGATCCCACCTAGACAGTGAATTACAATTTGCATCGCCATAAGCTCTCAGGTGATTCATATATAAATTAAAGTTTGAGGAACACATTTTAGAAACTTAGTAAGAGTGAGCTCATAATAAAACCCCCATTTCCTTTACTTATCCGAAAACACTGTTTTACTCTCATTTTTTAAGAGATTGCACTGGGTATACAAATGCAAATTGATGGTTATGTTCTTTTCAGATTTTGAGGTTTTTATTTCCTGTACAATGTGTTGTCCACTTTATGGGAAAATTTAGAGGTCATTCTAGTGATTATTACTTGCCAAATGACCTGTCTTTTCTTGTATTTTTCTTTGATGATCTCAATTTTATTACAGCATGAATAGATTGAAAAAAAAATATGATCTTGGCTGTGATTAAACTGGATTCCTGAGTCTGAACTCCAGTTCTTGTCTTCTGCAGTTCTGTTGTCCAACCTACAGGGTCATTTCTGAGCTGACACCGAGTTTCTCTGTCAGTTATTGTATATTACTTTTCTATGAGTTCCTGCTGGTTTGTTTCAAAGCTGCAGGTGCTTTGTCATAGCTCTTGCTTCTTTGTTATGTACCTGCTTTTATTTTTCAAAATAGGTGAAACGCTCTCATTGGAGACCTGACAGGTCAAAAATGGGCAGTCTTTCTCTGTCTCAGCAGACTCTTACTTGTTGCCTGTTGCCCCATGGGTTTGTAATTTGCTTTTTCATTGTGAACCTAACTTGTCTGGAAATTATCCATAGTAACTGTTTGGGTCTGATCCTCTAGAAGGGACTGGTATTTGTTTTTGGTGGGTGTTTGGGGCACTTCTGACCAGGGAGCATTCTGAGACCACCGGGTGGCAATGCTTAACCTCTCCCGCCTGAGAGAGGCTGGTGTTAGTAGTTATCTATCTTCACAGGCAGTTGGCTACCTATCCTGCCATTTCTCTCTGTAGGGTGACCTCCTCCCCAGTTACTTCCTGAGAATGTCACCCGCCAGGGCATGAAACTCAACGCAGGGTCATGAGCCCAGCCTCACCTTGCTCAGCTCTTGTCTCATTTCCTGACCATGGTATCTTTTATTCGTGGCCTTTGAGAACTTCCCTTAGTTTTCAGCGCTTTCAACCATGCATTCAGAACATTTAATAAACATTGAAAAAATTGGTTTCCAGCATTTTATCTGTTCTAAAGTAGAGGATTGCAAGCAGAACGCTCTCGTAGAGTTTCTTCATCTATTTGTTCTTTGGCAAACTACCTGGAACATCAAAAGGTCTTCGCCCTAACTCTGTTTGGTACTAAGAAGCTTGTCTGAATATTTTGATTCGTTCCGAACTTAGAGCTTAGAGCAATTTTTATAAATTCTACTTCTTAAAGTAACTTGGTTAAATTCTTTGGGAACTTGATCAAATTATTCTAAAATTTACTTAGAATAATGAATGAATGATAGTAACTTAGAAAAAGAGTAATGTAGGGGAACAAACTTCTTTTTAAATACTAAATATTAATCAATTCTAATACAAAATGTTAAACACATTCTGAAATTTACCAGATAATTAAATTGACGTGGTCACTGTATTCCTGACGGGATGAAAGCTTGAACTCAAGAACAGTGCTTGGCATATGCTGGGTCTCACTATCTCTAAAGCAAATAACCTGAATCATAAGGGAGGATGATGCCTTCCTGCCCTTCTTAGATGGGTGGAGTTTCCTCAGGTGCTTTAATCATGTAAGAAACTTACAAAAAACAGACAAGTTCTTAATTGAAACCAGGTGCCAGCCTAGGCAGGAGGGTCTCTTAAGAACATTTCCCCTGTGGCAGCCGGGAATGCAGTGTGCCTTTCTCTGGGGCTGAAAGGCCAGGTGGCCAGGGGCAGGTGTCCGAAGGAATGCATGCAATGTGTGACCTTAGGGGGTCCTTGTGCTCTGTGGGATCAGTTTGGGTCTGAGACCACACAAATGATTTCAAATGTAGGGTAAGCTGAAGACTTTAATTAACTGACAACTACTCTGTAATCTGTCTTCATTCTTCAGGCCTACTAACGTCGGTCTGCCTGATAGCGTGAAAAATATGTCTGATAGCATATTTTTGCGAGTTTGCTTATTTGTAATAATACAAATTTGTAGCAGCCTAACTTTGCTTCTCCTGGTCTTTAGATGTTGATTTCTGTGTTGGGAAGGCACTCTCTTTTTGTTTCATTTTGTTCTTGTTTTGTTTTGTTTTGTTTTGTTTTCTTGTAGACTTTTCATTATGAATGTATTAATCCTTATTCTAAATGTGGTTCATCTTACCTTGATGAACAATGACTACGTAAAAGCTCTCTGCACCACCGTTTTAGAGATCTTGCAGGAAGGACCTCCTTGTCAGTGTCAGTGATACTGCAAAGGAACTGCTAAGTGAATGCTAATTTAAGAAATTGCTTGAACAGGCCTAAAGTTAGTACATGCAAGAAAACACTAGGTGGCAGTACAAGCCAAGCAAAAACCCTACACTAGTTTATTGAGGCACATTCCCGCACTTTGGTAGGATAGAAATTAACAACCAAATATATATATATATTTAAAACTTCCCCGTAAGATGGGATGGATATGCCCAAATATATTTGGGCATATCCATCCCATCTTACGGGGAAGTTTTAAAGACTGGTTTTCATACTAGTTAAACAATTTTTTTTATACGTGTTTGCAGTACAGTACATAAATTTACATTTTTTAAAAAATTTACATTTCTTATTGGGAGTTGGTACATGTACATAACACATCTTAATTCCTCTTTTTCATCCCCATTTCCTCCCTATTTCTCCTTCAATCCATCTCTTGATCCCATCCTCACTTGAGAAAGGTATATCTCCCTATTTCCTATTATCTTTTATTTTGCTTTTTATTTATAATTTGGATTTCTCATATAAGAGAAACAATGTGATACTTAAGCTTGTGTGTCTGGCTTAACATTATAGGCTCAAGATGCATCCATTTTCCTATGAATGACTAAAGTTTCTCTTTCTTTATAGCAGAGTAGCACTCCACTTGTGTAAATACCACATTTTATTTCTCCAGCTGCTTCCAAGATTTAGTTATTATAAAGTGTGCTGCTATAGACATGGGTTTGCATGAATTATGATAATATGATGTCTTTAACTGTTTGAGGATGATACATAGAAGGAGGAATACCTAGGTAGAATGGAATTTCTACTTTTAGATTTTTGAGGAAACTCCATACTGATTTTCATAGTGATTGTACTAGTTTACATTCCCACCAACAATGCAGAGGAGTTCCTTTTTTCTTGCAGTCTGACCAGCATTTATTATCTGATTTCCTAATAATGGCCATTCTTTTTGGGGCAAGGTGGAATTCTAGTGTTGTTTTAATTTGCTTTTTCTCCAGTAGCCAACAATGTTGAGCATTTCTTCATGTATTTATTGGCCATTTGAATGGCTTCTGTGAAGCAACCTTTCATTTCCTTTGCCCATTTGTTGAATGGGTCTTTTAGTTTGAGGGAGTGTAATTTTTTTTTCAGTTCTTTATGTATTCTAGATATTAGTTCTTTGCCTAAGGAATAGCTGGTAATTTTTTCCTCATTCTGTAGGTTTTCTTTCACTCTGTTGAGTTTTTTTTTTATTTTTTGCTGTGCAGAAGCTTTTTAATTTGATATGATTCCATCTGTTGATTCTCAGTACTATTTTCTGTGCAACTAAGGTTCTGTTCAGAAACTCTGCCTATGCTTATGATTTCAAGAGTTTTACCTATTTTATCTTCTAGCAGGCTGTGTTTCTACTTTAACATTTAGTTCTTTGATCCATTTTGATTTTAGTTCAGTACATGGTGAGAGATATGGATTTAGATTTGATTTTCTTCATGTTGATAGCCAGTTTTCCCAACACCATTTATTAAAAAGGCCATCTTTCCTCCAGTGTGTGTTTTTGATCCCATTGTCAAAGATCAAATATAGTAGTTGGAGGTACTTACGGTAATTTATGCATCCCTCATTGATCCTCTTGTCTGTTTTTGTGCAGGTACTATGTAATTCTTACTACCAAAGCTTCGTAATATAATTTAAACTCTGGGATTGTGATAACTCCCACTGTGCTCTTGTTACCTAGGGTTGCTTTTTCTTTTCTGAGTCTTTTCTGGTTCTGAGTGAATTTCAGGATTGTTTTCTTTAGTTCAGTGAGGAATGCTATTGGCATTTTGATTGGAATTGCATAATTTTGTATATCCATTTTGGAAGTATGGCCATTTTAACTATACTGGTTCTGCGGTATGAGGGATATCTATTTTCTAAAGTCTTCTTCAATTTCATTTTTCAGCATAGTGTAGTTTTCATTGTAGAGGTGTTTCACTTCCTTGGTTAAGTTAATTCCTAGGTGCTCTATTTAATTTTCTTGGTACTATTGTAAATGGTATTTTTTTTCCTAATTTCTTTTTCAGTAGGTTCAATAATAGTGTACAGTAACACTATTGATTTTCGTGTGCTAATTTTGTATCCTGCCACATTGCTGAATCTGGTTATGAATTTAAAAAGCATTTTGGTGGATTTTTGTCTTGTTGGCAGATGATCATGTCATCTGGAAATAATGGTAATTTGATTTCTTCTTTTCCTACACATAGTCATTTTATTTCATTTTCTTGCCTACTTTCTCTTGCTAGTGATTTGAGTACTTGTTTTTTTCTGAGATTAGGGATAGATTTTCCATGTTAAAACCTGATCTACTTAGAAAAGACCTGCTTCAATAGCGCTTTGGATAACCTTAAGAAATGTCTTGTGCATTCCTGTCCAGATAAGAATGAAATGTCCCCGAGTGGTAGCATTCTGGGCACTGATGGAAGTGTGTGTCCTAAGCTAACCAAGAAAATAAAGCAGGTGCTTTCAGCAGGAGCCAGCTTGCCCGGGAATATGCATAGCAAGGGGGCTGAGTTATTAATAAACGTTTCTTTTGTGGGCAAGGCAACTCAGCTTGCCTTACTTTTTATGTTTTAGTCAAGTGTGGCTTGATTACCACACTTAGTCACACCTCTGGAAAGAAATAGTTGCTAGATAAAGATGTGTCTTTTTCAATTTTATGACTAAATATACATGGCATGTGTTACATGTCCACATGTTGTGAGAATATTTTTGGGAAAATCTGTTTTCGTGTGAGTAACTTTGCTTTTTGATGGTGCGAAAGTCTTTCTTGGTGAAAAGGACAGCTTGGAGAAGGTTCTATGAGGCAGAATCTCCTGCAGGGAACAGAACAACTAAAAAAAAGAATCTCAACCGTGGGACTTTAACAAGTGACTTTAGTTATATTAATGTTAACATTTGTTTTTAGTCACTGAAAGAGAATTCCCAGCTGCTTCATTATATTTGATGTCTCTCCAATGGATAACTTATTTCCCCGAGGACTAAGGCAACTTGAAATTGAGAACATGAAATCTTTCTAGAAATCATAGAGAGTACAAAAAGGACCAAAAGAAGTTCAGAGATTCTTATTTTTCCAATTTCTAAAAGGAGGAAGAAGCAATTTCAGTGAACTCTGGTATATTATACTGAATGTGATCTCAAGTGTATAACAGACTGTCAAGCCACTAGCTGGTGATTCCTTAAAGGCAGAGTCACTTATGAGAAGCCAGAATAGACCTGACACTCATTGCAGCCAGTGTTTTTCTTCACCATGGTCCCACCTGCAGACATGGGAGGGCAGAGAACTTGGAATCCTGAATTTGAGCAAAGCACTTTGCAAGGTTTCTCATGATGCACTTCTGGTGGAGGTGATGTGGGGCCTTGATTTAAGCATAAATATGACTATTTAACAGAGTGATATGAAATTCAGGGATGTCGTTAGAGATATCATTGGCTTTAAATTTTTTTTGGTTGTCAATACCATAAGGACTCATCAAATTTTGCATAATGTGAAATCAAAAAGCATAAATTATATGGTCAAATCAAGATTCGAAGCTCTTAGGTTGGTTCAAGTGGGTAAATATCACAAAAGTGATTTTTAAAGAGATTATGTGTAAAGGCAACTACTTGTGTTTTAAAATTAGCAACATACAGTATATACATGAGAAGTCTTTCTTAGCTGTAGCAATCTGGCACAGAGTTAGAAAATATAGTTGAAGTATAAATCAGGTGTCTACCATGGCTGTCAGCAGAGTAGAAGTTCGCTTTGGCTTCACTCATGAAGAAGTGTGGTGTGGTGAAGGCGGAAGGGGCTGTCTCCCCTTCTCCTATGGACCAAGCCTCCTTGGTTCTAGCGCTTTACTTCTAGTGGGGCATTGGTGGGCTACACACTGTTCTAGAAAGAAGCAAGCGAGAAACTGTGTTGTGTGCCAAGGGTGACAGCTCAGTGGCACAGCCCCTGCCTGGCAGATGTGAGGTTGATTCCTGGTAGCAGGAAAAAAGAAAAGAAAACAAGGAGAAGGAGGAGGAAGAGGAGGAGAAGAAGGAGGAGGAGAAGGAGGAGGAGAAGGAGGAAGAGAAGGAAAGGAAGAAGAAGAAGAAGAAGAAGAAGAAGAAGAAGAAGAAAGAAGAAGAAGAAGAAGAAGAAAGAAGAAGAAGGAGAAGAAGAGCTGTGTTGTAAAGGGTGGCTGAAGGAACTAATTGGGTGCACTATCAAACAGAAGTGCACTGCCAGAAGATGGGACCGCTGGGTGTGGTGGTGCGTGCCTGCAATGCCAGCACTCTGGGAGGATGGCAAATTCAAGCCAAACCTAGGTCATTAGCAACTGAGAGAGACCTGGGTCAAAATAAAAAATAAAAAGGATTGGGAATATAGACAAGTGAAAAGGCCCTGGATTCAATCCCCAGTACTGGAATGATGTCACTTTGAGCAAAGGTTTACATGTGTTTTGAACAAGAACAGACTATTTCATAAGATACTGATTTCTCCATTATTAGGGTGTTTAAGCATGGGCTGGTAGGAATTTGGAAATATTTTAGCAATTGATAAATAGTTGAAAGACTTTGAAGTTTTCTTTCATTGGTGAGAATTTATGATTCTTTTTGTAAGCCACTATGAGGTAACATGAATTTTTAGGAGAAGGTATGGAAGAAAATGTCTTGATATAAATTTGTCCTCATAGCCCTGATATGTGTTATTTTTTTTTCTTTTCAACTTCCTTGGTCAGCAGAGACACTATTAGAATTTCTTACATTTTTATTTTCATTACTATGTGTTTACAGTCGTGATGATCATAGTCTTTGTGGGGAGTTGGACACATCTGTAACACATCTTCTCTTTTTGCCCCGCCCCACCCCAGCTCTTGAAAGATTCCTTTTATCTCAGAGATACAGTCAAAGGCTCACGTGTCAAGATAAACACATAGGTGCCAAGTAATGAAAAGGGTTTTCTGAGTAGGTTGTGTTGAGTGATCATGCAAACATTTTTGCTCCATTCTTAGCTCATCTCTCCCCTCCAGTGTTGAGGTGGAAGAGGTGGTGATGACGCCTATGGAGCAGGAAGTCAGTTATTTGTGTCCACAAGGAACTGCTAGGACAACTTGACTTATAGCTCCTGGAGTTTGGGAGACTGGAGAACAGTGACAGCCACTAGGGGAGACAGCTGGAGGTGCCCTGCAGTGGTACAGTGAGAAAGAAGGCTTTGGTGGGAACATTCTCTATTCTCACCAAAGCCGGGTGATAAGGCACACATTTCCCCTAGGTCAGAAGGTGGTGATGTTAAGAGGGCCCTCGCTCAGCATGTTTCCTGGAGTGGGGCACTCAGCATTCTTGATGAGGGGAGGTGACAGGCAGGCCATTGGCCACAGGCCAACAGGAAGAGATTCAGAGGCCTGACTGTGGGCTGCCTGGGTTCAGACCTGGGCTCTGCTGCTTCTACACCGCGTCATCATGGGCAGAGGGCGAGCCAAGCTGGTAGAGGAAACTAACTTTAGAGTCCTCCTGAGTCTTAGAAAGGCAACTCAGGGGAACTTACTTAAAATGGACAAAAGGTACCTAAAATACTTACTATTTAAAGCAACAGAGAGAGCTATGATGCTTTTCAAGTTTTCACCCAAAGGTGAAATAGGAGCCTAGGAAGAAAATTTGAAGGGACAAGGGCAGGAGGAGTGAAGCTGCCCTCTGTCCCCGTGTGCTGAGTAGACCAGATCAATGCATAAATAACCCGCCCACAGCTGTGAGTGGGGGTGCCGGGAGCTGGGAGAGAGTACAGAATAGCAATAGCTGTGTCAGGGGGAGTCATCCTACCTGTTACAGTCTTAAATTTCTTTGCCTATAGAAAACCTCCTGGTTTTTTTCTAGGTGTGTAGTTCTGTGTTTCTGTTTCTCACTGCAACCAGAGTCAGTGTGCGTGTATCATTTTGTATTTATGAGTATTTATTTAGAACTAGACTTCCTGCAGAAAAGATCAAGAGCTTTTCTTGGAAGAGCTTTTCATGGAAGACCGAACTTCCATGTTTGCTTTCTGTGGGTGCACGGATTGTGTTTTGTGCCTAAATATAGTGTTGGGGTTTTCTCCCGTGTTCTTCAATAGTTTTCCTTTTTGCTAAACTTTATATAGATAAGCTTTTAAGATTCAGCACTTTCAGCACATATATTTTAGAACTCTTCCTCATATAAATTTGCTGATTCAGTCTACATGTGATGCTTACATTTTCTAATAAAAAATTACAAGTAAACTAAATTCAAGAAGGTAAAAGGAACGGTCAATTAGATATGACTGGATCTTAAATAATTCACGAGGTGCTTCTGTTTTCTCTCCTCGTGTGTGATAAGAAATAGAATTTGCTTTTGAATTGTAAGCCTCTTCATAACACAACTGCTGTCCAAGTGAACATAATTCTCTATAAATTCCTGTCAGTCTCCGATGTGCCCTTGAAAGGGCTAGCAGAGCCAACATCACTTCGTTAACTAGTCGAGCTATTTGAAATGGTACAGTAAGGAGCACATTTCAGTTCAAAGAAAGATGAGATGCTGATGAAAACATCAGAATGTAGTCAGAGGAGTGGGCAGCATGTATCTTCATGTGTTCAGTTATTTTCTAGAATTCCTGACTTCTGGATGCCTGCAATAGCCTGTTACAGATTCACTCACATGTATATTCATTAGTTTAAGGGTTCAAAAGATATTTAGTCTTTGTAACGATCTGGTATAAAGTATTTTCTTTTCAGCACTGTGTGGGGCTCACATAGTCAGTCATACACACAGCGCACAGAAGCTAGAGCAGGAGCGACCGTTACAGCACCCATGTCCCTGATGCGGTGGCCCAAGGAGTCTGTGTTATTTTCACTCAACTGAGATTTAAGTCGTCTCTGAATTTTCTGTCTCTGCCATCCTGAGATTTAGCTGACAAAAGAGATCATCTTCAAAGCTTAGGTATAAATTCAGCCACGGCAAGGAAAATCTCTAAAAGCCCAGTGTCCAGAGCACTCACAACCCTGTTGGAATGCAAGAAGAATATTTATACGTTGTTAAGAGAACAAGGGTTTAAGGATAACAAAACGGCTTTCCTTGAAAATGTGTAGTAGTTTGATTTCTCTGTGGCCCCAGGGTTGCTCCATATCATGGTGGTTGAGAATTATGAGGAGTGTTCCCGGAGAGAAAAATAAGCACAGAGCCCTGAATTCTGTTTGTTAGGGTAAGTGCATTTGCTTGGACTCCAAGTCTAAGTGTCCAGTCCAGTGATGGTCAGGGACAATGTACGCATAATAAATCAAATAATTCTGGCAGTAGCATTTTTGGCAATCGAGCATGTTTTCCATGTCTTCCCACTCCTTTAATGCAGATTTTGATTTCTTTCTCCTCAGAGGGGTCAGCGTATGGCCGAGTGAGACCTGAGAGGCCTGTCTAGCTGGCTGCCGTGGTTGCTTCAGATGTGACCCAGGAGCCACGCTGGGCTGACGGCAGCTCTCTCATCTGGGACTTTTCTATATTGGAGTCAGTAGGGAAAACTGATTTGGCTTTTGAATTCATGGGTCTAGGAGGATAACTGAGGATGGCTGGCTTTGTCACCCTGTGAGAAAACAGCTGTCTGCAGTAGTCAGGGTAAGGCCAACACATAGAGAGAGGGGAGGTGAACATGGTGATATTGCTTAAAGTCTGAATCTAGTTCCGTCTGATGCCAGCTCTGACAAGCCATTCCTTTTTTTGTTTGTTCAATTTGTGTTTCTGTCATTCATCTGTCAATCAAGATAGCCTTCAAAAACAGATATTAGGAAGAGCTCTGTTGTAAAATTTTACTTAATGAACCTGAAAATACAGATTTTTGGTATGATTATAATAAAATACAATCTATTAAGCGTCTATTGTTTGCTAGACACTGCAAGATGGTGTTATGTACTTCTTCATCTCACCACAACCTATGTAGTATCTATGCCAGTCAGCTGTTTATGGATAACCGTCTGCCCCAAAATTTAGTGCTTTAATACAGCAAGGGTTTACTGAATTCAAAAGTCTCTGTTTTAGTTGGCTGATTCTTTTGGTCTAGAGCAAGATCAGCTGATCTTCAATGGACTTGCTCATGAGTCTGCAGTACGTGGGCAGATTCCTGGGACGTGACTAGACCAGGCTCAGTCATAGGTCTGGAGCTCCCTGGTCTCAGTGGGGCCCATGGGAGTGAGTGGATATCGTGTCTCTAGCAGGCTAGCCCTGGATCTTCCATATGGACACTGTGGAGTTCCATGAGAATGAGTGGTAAAGACATGTAAGTTCTTTCAAGCCTCGTTCTTGGCCCTGGAACATCATTCTCTAGGTTCAAATTCAAGTAACAATGAAATAATTTATTTTCTCTTTCTCTCTCTCTCTCTCTCTCTCTCTCCCCTCCTTCTTCCTTCCCTCCCCTTGTCCCTCTATGTCTCTCTTTGTTTCTTCCTTCTTTATTTCAAGAGAGGTTCTCTCTGTAGTTCAGTCTGGCCTTGAACTAGTAATCCTCCTGCTTTAACCTCGCTAGTGCTGAGATTATAGGTTTATACCACCATGCCTGGCTAGCAATCTCTTTTCTTCATAGGAGGAGCAGAAAAGTCAATGGAATGGATATAGAGGGGCGTGGGGAAAATGGCAACAGAACCAATGTATTATAAAAGGTGTTATGGGCATGCACTTTAAAAGCTAAAAAAAATTTATTCAAGGTCATAAAGTTAAGTAAAAAGCAGCAGAGACAAGATTGGAGCCCTAATCTTCTGACTGACAATCTTTTTCAACATTTCTTTTTAGCCTTGTTGATTGATCTATGCAGTCCAGATGTCAGAATGTAATTAATTTCTAAAGCGCTATTCTTAGATCACTTTTGAATGACTTCTGAATTATTATGAAGGGTTCTTTGTTGTAATAAGGACATTAACTTTCTATGAATAGGTTATTCCTGACCTATACTTATAAGCATTTTACTCATATTCACATCTGCAGAAAAATGAGGCTTATATTTTCATTTTGCATCACAGCTATGATTTAAATACTGTGTGTTACTCTAGAAGAACAGACAAAATAGCCCATAGTACCTAGTAAGCTCTTAAAAATAGCTTCCTTATTCTACTTATAAGCTATAGAACTCATAGGAAGGGTAAAAAGAGTGAGTTCAGGCAAGCAGAAAGGTGGAGGAGGGTGAACAAAAACATCTGGAGACTGGAAAGAACACTATTAACAATCAGGGGAGGTCTGGGACCGTGGCCCTCAATCCTGTGGGAGTCTAAGGAGAGAAGTGTAGCAAGCCACAGAATCTTACAGCTTTGTGTGCAAGGCTCCACGAGTTCCTTGGAGCAAGGTTTCTCCAGTTACATCATAAAATGATGGGGAACAGAGGCAGCACACATAGCCTGTTATGTTTTGCAAGGCACAAGCGTCCCACATTACACCTCTGTCAAAAATAATTTCATTCAGGCCCGCCTCTCCTGCCTTGCTTGAGAGTCTAAATATAATGCATGTTCTCCTACGATGGCCCTCGGGGTGTTTGTGGGTGGTGATTACACAGATAGTTATATCCCGGGAAATTTAATAACAAAAAACAGTACAGCCTTCTGGGAAGAAAGAAAGGTAAGAAGGGTATAGAAAATAACACTAAAAAACAGGAAGAAGCAACCTCTAGGAATTCACTTCGTGCAGCTGCAGTAGGGTCTTTTAACTCTCCAAAGGAAAACCTGGACAAATAGGACTGGGCACTTGCGAGCATCTCAAAGATCGCCTGCTTGAAATGAGCTGACTGGAAAGTCAGCCTTGGGATGGGCATGAGAAAGAGGGGTGTTCCAATGGTTCCAGTGAGGCAGTAAGATGGAGACGAAGGGAATCAAGTAGGAGGACATCTATGGATTGGTGAGGAAAGCAGATGTTGTGTGAGTTTTAACTTTGCTACTGGTGAAAAGGTGCAAAATGAATATTGTTTGTTTTATTTTTGGTGCTAGAGATTCAACCTAGGGCTTTGCTTATGCTAAATACGTGATCTATCACTGAGCCATATCCCCAGGCTCAATATAATTTTTAAGCATCTAATATACTATATTTTCATATCCTTTTCATAATATGATAAATATGGCTGTTTATTACACCTGGAAAAGTTCTTGAAATTAGAATCTAGTGGTCATTCAAAGGTGGGGACCGGTCCTCATCATTGGAACTGATGAGTCCCTATCAATTGGGACCCGACTGGGTTTGCATTGTCCTGGAAGAGTTTCTGAAGTGACTTCATCTGTGAAGGTTGTGCATTCTCTGTTCAGAAGCACAAAGAGCCTTGGATCTGGAGAATCATTTCCCCTTCTTTTCTGTTAATATTCACCTGCATCCCGACACTGGCTGACTCTGGAAAGAAAGGGTGGCTTTTCAGTTTAGGTTGGAGAAATTTGGTTGAATCTGGATCCCAGGGTTATGGTTCCTGACATCCCTAGACTCTATGTCTCTGAGATTTTCTCTGTATCTGGCTGTTGTTTAACTGCATATCCTTTCCCTTTTAGCAAAATGCACAGCATTCCAACTACAACAGTAAAACTAAAATCACATTTCACTATGGACCAGTTGATACTATATCTTATAATATTAAGGAAAAAAACTCAAGGAAATAAAAACAGCTAAGTACTCATTAACTAGAAACATTTTTTTAAAAAAATTATTTTATTTTATTTTAAAGAGAAAAAAATTAAAATTTCAAAACACAACAATTAGGGGGTAATAACTCAATTACTCAGAGTACAAGATGTTTGCATTTAATCATCCAAACATACTGGCACAAACCTTTCTCTTCAGTGAGCTCAGAGAAATCGATAGTATAGCTATCTTAACTATCATTTATGTATATTTCTTTTGGCTTCTCACATTAGTGAGACAATGCAATGTTTACACATGCATGTCTAATTTATTTTACTAATGAATATTTTCTCAAGTTGCATCCATTTACCTATAAAAGTCTTAAGTTTATTCTTCTTTATGGCTGAGTAGTACTCCATTTGTACAAAAATACCATATTTTAAAAAATCTTTTCCTCAGTTGATGGGCATTTAGGTTGTTTCCAAGACTTAGGTATTACAAATTGTGCAGCAATAAATGTGGGTGCACATATATCTCTGTGGTATGATGCTTTTAATTCTTCTGGGAAGATACCCAGAAGGGGAATGGCTGGGTCAAGTGAGACCTCCAATTCTAGTTTTCTGAGGAATTTCCACACTGATTTCCATGGTGGTTGCACCAGTCTACACTCCTACTAATAGGGAAGAAAGATTCCTTTTCTCCCCACAGTCCCACCAGAGTCTTTAAATTTGGGAAGACTGATTTTTTTTTTTTTTCAGTTCTTGATAGTAATCCTTGTCTGAGGAACAGCTCGAAAACATTTTCTCCCACATTGTGGGTTGTGTCTTCACTTTGTTGGTGGTTTCTCTTGCTGTGCAAAGGCTTTTTAATAAGATGAGGTCCCAGGTGTTGATTCTTTGTGACAGTTCCTGTGCAATCAGGGTTTTGTTCATAAAATTTTGTGTGCACCAATGTCTTCAAGCGTTTTACCTAATTTATCCTCCAGTAGATTTATTGTTTCTGTTTTAATAATTAGATTTTTAATCCATTCTGAAGTTAGTTTAGTGCCTGGTGAAAGATATGGGTTCAGTTTTAATCTTTGGCATGTGCAAAGCCAGTTTTTCCAGCACCATTTATTAAATATGCTATCTTTCTTCCAGTGAATGTGCTTAGCACCTTGTTAGAGATAGAGTGGCTTAGCATCTCTGGAGTTGTTTCTGCATCTTCTAATCTGTTCCATTGGTCTTTCAATCTGTTTTTTTTTTCTTTTTGACCAGTACCATGCTTTTTTTTTTTTTAAATCTCAGTAGCTTTATAGTATAATTTAAAGTCAGGAATTGTAATATTCCCTGTCTTGCCTTTGTTGCCCCATATTACCTTTGCTATTCTAGGTCTCTTTTGGTTCCAGATGAATTTTAGGGCTGTTTTCTCTAATTCTGTGAGATAAATGATTGGAATTTTGATTTGGATTGTAGTGAATCTGTATAACAGTTTTGAAAGTATGACCATTTTTACTATGTTGGTTCTTTCTACTCTAGCTCTCTATTTTCTAATATTTTCTTCAATCTTCTTTTTCATAGCACTGTAGTTTTCAATGTATAGGTCTTTTACATCCTTTGTCAGATTGATTCCTAGGTATTTCATTTTTTTTGGATGCTATTGTAAAAAGTATTGTTTCCCTGATTTCTCTCTCAGTGAGTTTGTTATTCGTGTCCAGGAAGGCTGTTGATTTTTGAGTGTTGACTATGTATCCAGCTATGTTACTGAATTTGGTTATTAAATCTACCAGTTTTTTAATGGAGTTTTTAGGGTCTTCTAGGTAGAGTAGCATGTCATCTGCAAATAATGATAGCTTAACTTCTTCCTTTTCTAGCTTTATTCCTTTTATTTCTTTTTCTTATCTAAATGCTCTGGCTAAAGTTTCCAGGACTATGTTGAATAAGAGCAGAGACAGTGAACATCCTTGTCTTATTCCTGATTTTAGAGAGGAAGCTTTCAGTTTTTGTCCATTTAGTATGATGTTGGTTGTTGGTTTGTCATAGATAGCTTTTATTAGATTGAGATAAAGATCATCTATTCCAATTTTCTATAGAGTTTTTATCATAAATGCATGCTGGACTTTGTTAAAAGCTTTTTTCTGCATCTATTGAGATGATCATATGATTTTGTTCTTGTGTCTCTTATCATGGTGTATTACATTTATGGATTTATGTATGTTGAACCATCCCTGCATCCCTAGTATGAATCTCATTTGATCTTGATGTATAATCTTCTTTATGATTTGCTGTATTCTGTTTGCCAGTATCTTATTGAAGATTTTTCATCTATGGTCATTGGTGAGATTGGCCTATAGTTCTTTTTCTTAGTTTGGTCCTTTTCCAGTTTTGATATCTGGGTAATGCTTGCTTTCAGGAATGAATTTGGAAGTACTGCTTCTTTTTCAATTTCATTGAAGAGTTTGAGAAGTGGTGGTGTTAAGTCTTCTCTAAATTTCTTGTAGAATTCATCAGTGAATCTGTCAGAACCTGGGCTTTTCTTTGTTGATAGGTTTTCCATTACATCTTTGATTTCATTGATTGATATTTGGTTTATTTAGGATGTTTATATCTTCTTGATTGAGCTTTGGCAATTCATATGTATCAAGGAATTGGTCCATTTCTTCTGTATTTTCCGTCTTGTTAGAATACAAGTAGAAATGTATTTCCTGAAAGTGATAAAAAGAAAACAAGAGTCCAGGTAGGGCAGCCCCACTTAATTAGAATAAGCTTATAAATCACAGATTTGAACTGTAGGAATGCCTTTGTTGATAAATGTAGAGGAAGTACCAGCTACTGAAACCATTTGACTTAACATCTGTTCAAAGCACTAAATAAATTAGAGAAAACTCTGCAATGTTTGGAATTTTACTACGATGTGACAAGTATTCAAAGAAAATCAGAGGTGTTGAATCTGTGAATAATTTTATTTTGTAATCATTGACCAGCCTTCTTGTAAATCTGACATTAAAAAGGGGAAGAAAAATAGCCAAAAATTAAAGCAATTTCACATATTTTATCTTCAAGTTCTGGTTGCATATTTTTGAAAGGTTAGGATGATTGTCCATCTTTGGTGGCTTGTTTGTCAGCTTTTTATTACTGTAGAAAATACATACAATAATCAGCTCATACAAAGAAAAGGTTTATTTTGGCCTAAAGTTTTGAATGTTATGACCAACTGGGCCTCGTGCTTTTGGTCCTGTGTTGAAAGAGCACATTACAGTGGAACATGAGGCTTTGGGGCATACTTATCCAAACTATGGCAGTGGCTTACACATGCTTACAAAAAATAATCTCAGTCTTTATTCTAGAATATTATTGTCATCAATGCAAGTATTATTATTTACAAGTTTACAAATAATAGCTGCATCAATTCTACTGTCTACAAAGGGATATCAGGCTATGGCTGCTTTTTTCATTGTTTGAGTATAAATTTTTATATCATAGGCCAATTCGATTAAATGTGTTATCTACTCTTTAAAACATACTGGGGTATGTAATCAAACTCGTCCTCACACTTGCCAGGCAGACACTGTGTAAAACATACTTTTTAAAAGAATAATTTTAGATCGACAGAAAAGTTTCAAAGACAGTGTAGAAAATTCCCACTTACGCTTCACTCCCCCTATATGAGCATTTGGAGGGGACTGAGAAATGGCCCCAAACAGATATTCACATCTTAACTCCTAGGATCTGTGAGCGTGACCTTATTTAGAAAAAAGCCGTCTTTGTAGCTGTAAGGAAGTGAAGAATCTTGGAATGAGGTTTGGAACAGATGCCAAACAGTTCTTAAGTCCAGTGAGTGTCCATGGGGGAGAAATGCAGAGGAGAAATGTGGAGGAAGAAGCTAGGGTGAGTTTTCCTACTGATGCTCTTCATCTGTTCTAGGACCCAATCCCACGATCATACTATATTTTCTTGGCTTGTCTTTATGTTTGTTTTGTTTTTCATGACACTGATTGTCTTCGGCAGTACGGACAGGTATTTTGTAGATATCGCTCCCTATGGGTTCGTTTCTATTTTTTTTTAATAGTCTGGATCCAAGATTTGGAGGAAAAATACCACAGAGGGTAAATGCCCTTCTCATTACATCACCACATCAGATGAAGGCAAGTGTGTCCACCCTGCAGCCCTCAGGCTGCTTACCTTTGTAAAAAATGTCGTAACAAAGAATTAAAAAAGGAAGCTTCCATACATATACACATTAACTCTATTGTGTATGTTATATGTGACCAAAGACAATTCCTCATTACTCAGGGTGGCTAGGAGAGCCAGAGGTTGAACACTCATACACAAAAGGGTATATATCCACTTGGTTTATCATGTTGTTTCTAGTCTTGATCCCTTAAATTGGGTAGCGTCTCCACTGTGAAGTTACTATTTTTTCATGCTCTACTCTTTGGAAATCCAGCACATATTTAAGAGGATGAGAGCTTAGACTACGTGTGTGTGTGTGTGTGTGTGTGTGTGTGTGTGTTACTTAGGATTCAACCTAAGTTGGAGAAATTTGGCCTCTATTGAGCTGCAATCCCAGCCCCACCTTCCCTCTTTTTTTTTTTTTTTTAATTTTGAGATGAAGCTCATTAAGTTGCCCATGCTGGGCCTAAACTTGGGGAGGCTGAGGAAGGAGGATCACCCCTTTCTCAACCTCCCCAGGAACTGGGGTTATAGGTAAGGATCAGTGCAGCCCACTTATTTCAACTCTTTATGCTACTTTAAAATTTCATTGTGTTCATTTAAGCTTTTCCTTCCTTAGTCTATTAGTTACCTATTGCTAACTAATAAATTACCTCTGAATTTAGCAGCTTGTAACAACAAACATAATTTCACAGTTTCTGCAGGTCTCAGATCTGGATGTGGCTCCCCTGGGTGCTTCTGGTCCCTCCTAAAGCTGCAATCAAGGGGCCAGTAGGAATCGTTATGCACCTCCGTCATCTGCCGAGGAGGACCCACTTCCAGGCTCACGTGTGTGGCTGGTGCTAGTCCTAGGTCCTGACTGTGGTCCTCAGTTCGTGGTCACGGAGGCCTCTTCACCAGGGCTCAGAAACTGGCTCCTCTCAGAGTGAGCATGAAAGAGGGAGCGCCCCACGTGGAAATCTCAGGTGTTTGTTACCTAATCTCGGAAGTGACGTCTTAGCCCTTTTACCACATTGTGTTTGTTAGGGATGAGGTACCATTCCGGAACACACTTAGGATAGGGGACTACAAAAGCTCCTGAGTATGAGGAGACAGAAAGCACCAAGGGCCCTTTTAGAGGCTGCTCACCACACCCAGGGTCTCTAATCATATCTAATCACGTCAGTTATTAGAACTGGCAGAGGGAGAAGAGAAGGAGGAATCTTTGAAACACAAATCTTCAGTGGACCAAATGTTTTGTTTGCTATAACTTTTGATGTGTTATGACCCCTGCATGGTGTCTGCCTCTTATTCTTCTTATTAGTCATTTACATATTTATTTATTCATCTAGGAGTACATGACATGTAACTTCCAAGCCAAATGTGACTCTTCTGACCCAGGATGTGGTCTCCACATTTTGCTGGAAACCATTTTTTTCTTAATTACATAACATCTGTGCTACATCTGGCCAACCGAGCAACACTTCCTCTAGGCGTGTGGAGATGCAGACTCCTCACGCAGCACGCTTGTCAGCTGCAGGTCACTGACACTGTAGGATTGGGGCATGTCATTGTGCCAGTGTTCATGGTTATGTACAAAAACGAGGTAAGTGCCCTAAAGATTTTAGAAAACACTGTAGCTGTAGAGACACCAGACTGGGAAGAGTTCTACAAAAGTGCTGTCAGGGCTGGGGATGTAGCTCAGTGGTAGGGCATCGCCTGGTGAGCTCAAGGCCCTCAGCTCAAGCCTCAGCCCTGCAAAAGCCTACCACCCAAACCAAACCCAGAGAAACGGAAAATCCTTTGAGGTTTCTGGGCAGCCCGAGAGGGATAAGTACAAGGAAGAGAGAGTGAGTGTAATCTTAATAAAGTCCGTGGATAGATTTCAGTTCTGTGCATACCAGGAAAGCAGTTTAAAAAAAGGAGGCAGGCATGTGGATATTGTTTTCAAGCATCTTTTTCAGAGGAGAATGCAGAGTGGGCTTTGCATCTGCAGAGGGAGGCGTATTCACAGGAGGAGCTCGGGCCTGTCTGACAGCACAGCTGGGCACCGACCACAGCTGTTGTCTTCAGGTGCCCTGGCTTAGGCTTCTCTCTGGGGTGGAAGGCAGCTGGAGTGCTGCCAAGGGGGTTCCCTTTCCTGTGTTCCGAGTCAGGGTGGTGGCCTGGGCCACAGTCAGACACTCTTTCAGGGACAGGGATGCGATTCCTCACCAGTCACTGGACAGTCCACGCTGTATCGGAAGGTGATGCACCTGAAAGCCTAACAAAACACATGCACATCCTAGCTATTTTCCTTGTAGAAAAAGAAAGAACATTTGAATAGTAACTTGGCCCTAACAGAAGCCCTCACTAGCACTGAAGGAAAACCTGCCTGGTCAGGGTGGGGAGAAAAGCATCTCAGACAACAGAGGACCCGGGACGTAGTCATGTGCACCTTTGGGAGTCCGGGCCTGTGGTCTGGGATGCAGTTCGGTGGTGGAATGAGTGTAGCACTCTTGAGGCCCTGGAGTCCATCTCCAGCACCGAGACAAGCAAACAAATGGACAGACAGTTTTAAGAATCTGAGCCCTATAAACCCCATCTGTGAGGCTTGGATACAGTGTAACTGACTTCTGGGGATGAAGAGGATGTGCTGCAAATTCAGACTCACAGGACCTTAGTTAAGTCTTATTTAAGTCTGCGGCAGCGTTTCACCTCAGAGGAAGTGAGTCCTCAAGGCCTCCTCACAGTTCAGGGAAAGTGGGGGTGAATCTGAGGGGTGAGTGGTAAAGGGATTATCTATGGGTGGAAGAAAATTTCATGGGCAACCTGACATAAGGAGCGTCTGCTATACTAGGGAGAACTCACCAGGGTCTGTTCTTACCTTGCTCATCTTTTTAGAATCCAGAGAAAAGATCCCTTCTGCAGCCAGGGATCGCTTTGTGTAGAGCAGTCCTCATCTTTCCAGGCACATCAGCCTGGGGTGCATCTACTTGGGGTGAGGGTTGTAAGAGTGAGACGTAACACCTGGCTGTGAAGTCAGTTTTCATGCAGGGCTACAAATATTTAATCTGGCAGGAGAATATTATGGGAACTATATGTGAGATTTATTTATTTTTGTTTCTTTTGGCACATCTTTCCTTTCCCTATTGGAGCAGATGGGCAGCGCTGAGCTCATCACCTCAGGGAAGGGAAGTGACAGTGTAGAAAGAGTCTCTCCAGAATTGCGTTCCAAAAATCCTAACTCCTGAGAGGACTAAGAGTATTTTGGGAATGAATAAATTATTTAGAAAAGCAGAAGGAAAAGAAGATGAATTCCCCTAAGATTAGAGAACAATTCCCAATGGCACACGTGTCATCAAAAGCACTGCCCTAGGCTGATATATTACTATTTTTTCTATGAACCAGTTGAGTCACAGGTAGGTCTAAACAAGGGCTCGAGTCCTGCTGCCTGAGTGCCACTGGGGCGGAGTGGCTTCATAGCCTGCCTCCCGAGTGAGGCCGTAGATGACCTCTCGCAGACTCCAGCATGCCTGAAGCCGTGGGCAGTTTCCCACCCCGCCATCTCTGGACTCATACCTTCTTCCTTCTGGTCCACGATACGCATGAGTCTCTACCAACACGTTCTGTGCAGTGTGGGGTCCATGTAGCTCCTTCAGGTCAGAGGTGCTCTCTGTTGCTTCTTCAATGCCAGGTTAGAGGAAGGAGGGGCCCTTTCAACCTACGTATCACGCTAGGACACAGACATCTGTGTGAGGCCACACGTGCCTCTGTGTATCTAACACCAGTCTCTCTGAGGCTTTGAATTGAGAACAGAACCTTCCCATTCTCACTCAGGGTCTCACTCGTCACCCCTCCTTAGCAGAAACCATAATGAGAATGGAGAAGCACAAAGACTTGAAAGAAAAAACAACTTTTGTAAGCGCACAAAGGTTTACACATTCTCATATTTGCACTGGGAATTTTTGTTCTTCAGTCTCCACCCCCCTGGGGACTCTGTGACAATGATGATCAAAGCTCACTCTTCCTCGGGTAAATTGGAATCATTTTGATCATGTCAGCACTGGGAATTCCAAGCAAGTTTCTAGAGGCACAGAATTTAAGCTCTGAGAAGCGGTCAAGTTTTTCCCTCAGCATATTTTTTTTCCAAGAAATGCGCATCAACCTCCTGCTACAGACCCTTAAATCACATCATCCTTTTCTTCTTCTGATTTCAGTATGGCTGAGGGGTGTACTGGCCCCTCACACAAGGACGGCCATGTGTCGTTTAGGTGTTAGGTCATGACATGAACACTTAGAGCAAAAGTGCACAGTGAAAATTACTCTAAAACTTTATTAGCTCTTCATTTGAGTTTCATAGGAGGCGTGTACATTGTGTTCAGGGACAATGTCATGTTAACAAACAAAATTTCTTTGAAGTGTACACTCACAGTGGTGAGAAACCCAAACGACGGAGAGGTGCACTGGGGGAAAGCACTTCGCGTTACTTGATCTGGGGTATGAACAGAACGTGGAGAAGAGGTGAGCACCTTATTCGTAGTTTTCTGTCTTTTGGTAGAGCAAGTATAGAACTATGTTGGACACTGTTGAAAGCATCAAGAAACATCCAGGGATTGGAACCATCCTTGAGGGTTATAGTCTTACTCTTGATGGATAAATAGTCTTACTCCGATACTTGCTGGGTACCCCTGAAGACCAGGGTGCAGTTGACTTCTTTATGACCACTTGGATTGAATGAGAAGGAAGCTAGTTTCCTAGAAGAAAACTGGGGTAATGTGATCTTGAAAAAGGCAAGTGGATACTGTATAAAGAAATGACATTCTCCCACCTTGTTTTGAAGACCTATATTATTGTTTTGGGCTCTTTGTTATTATTTATTTGTCTCTTTTGTTTCTTGTTTTCTTGTATTTTGTTTCATTTTGTTTTTCCTTCTAATATAGAAAAGATAGATGGACATGTATAGGATTACACATGCCTAGAACTTCTCCTAAAGAGTTTATAAGAATTGATTTTATTATGTGTGATGGTATGAACAGCTACTTTGAAGAAAATGAAACATTAAGGCAGCCATTGCTGATTTCCTATCATCTTGTTTGAAGTCCAATAATGCTTTTATTCTTTGTTTTGATTGGTTTTAGTCTGTTTTATTTTATTTGATTTCAATATGTATGAAGATATGGACAGGTATTTTGAAGAAAACAAGACTGGCCTTTTCACATTCTTTGGTTTTGAATAGTTTTGTTTGAATTTATTGTGTGTGAAGGTATGGACAACTATTTTGAAGAAAACAAGAGACACTAAAGTGCAGCATCATCTTGTCATCTTGTTTTGAAGTCTGGTGTTGCTTGCATTGTTTTGTTCTGATCTGCTTTCTTCTATTCTGTCTTGTTTTATTCGCTTTGAAATAAAAAAAAGAAGTAGTGACCACAAAAACAAAACAAAACAAACAACAACAACAAAAAAGAAATGACATTCTCGCAAAAGATAAAACTACTGGAAATTTCTGGATAGAAGTGTAAGATACAATAGCAATTGAAAAAGGGAGATAGGATGGAGAAGTCAGAACAAAGGGGCAGAAGGCTGAAGTGGATGGGATTAAACAAGGATATTATGGGGTCATACATGGACCTAGTTTGAAATGATAGGAATACATTCAGAGGCAAGCAGTGAGCACTTTACCAGCTTTAAGACTCCTGCGGGACTCCTGGGTCTGGTATGACCCCAAAGGGCTCAGGCGTTGAAGACTTGTTTCCCAGCCCATGCTGCTACCAGGAGGTGGTGGAACCTTTAGGAGGTGAGAACTAGTGAAAGGGAGTTAGGCCATTGAGGGTGTGCCCTTGAAGAGGTTATTTGGATCCTAGCTCCTCTTCTTTGTCTCTTATCTTTGCTCCCAGCCACAAGGTAAAATGGCTTCTTGTGTCATACATTCCTGCCAATGATGTACTATTTCAGCACAGACCTCCAAGCAATGGGCTAATGGAATACAGATTGAAACCTCCAAACTGTAAGCTAAACCAAACATTTCCTCTTATAAGGTGATTATCTCAGGTATTTTGTTGTAGTAATGGAAAACTGGCCAAGGCAGTCCATGTTTGTTTTGCCACACAGGTATTTCATATTTGTCTATTAGTCCTAGGCACTTCATTTCCCTGGAGTGTTCACAGTGGACCTGAGAATTTAGAAGTAGATATATAAATTAAGGTGTTCACCAAAGTTTGGTAACATGTTTTCAACAATTATTTCTAATTATTATTAGTGACAATGTGTTGTACCTTGCTGTTTTTTACTTTCTCTTTTTCCTGCTTAGGGTAATTGTTTAAAAACCATGTAGAATAAGCAAAATTATCTGCAAAAGGTCCTCTGGAAGATCCCTGGAGCTTTTGCCTGTGTATTTTGCATCACAAAAGTGGGACTGATTGGAAAATGACAGAGAACTGAAATCATGTTTTATTTGCTTTGTGAAAAGGCCAGTCTTAATATTGAGCATTAATAACCTTAATTTCAAAGATAACTATGGGCTAATTCGTACATTATAGAGTTCGGGGACTACCTAAAATCATGAAATTACTTAATCAAGTTCTTATCAAGTCCTTTATAAAAGACATGAAACCAAGAATATTTAACACTGTATGTTACTAGATGAAACTATTTTAGTAAAGCCTATCTTATTATTGTGCTTAGAAATACATGTTGTTATTGTTGTGTTGAAATTGGCACCAACTTAAACTAAAGCATTTTATTAAAAAATTAAAAATGGAAGCTCCAAGAGAGGGCTGGTTGGCCTTACATGGGTTTGGAGATCGAAGTGCTGCCATATGTTAGACCTATCAAACGAATGATGTAACTCAGGCTGCCTGTTGTCCTGCCAACTGTTCCATGCTGTCTCCTCACTTTTAGCAAACATTACTCCAATATGTGCATATATCACCCAGCAGTAGCTTCTTATACAATCCTGCTAGTCCTTGGGCCCTTAACCTTGTCTATCATCTCCATAGACTCTAGCTCCGTTCCTCTAGCATTTAAACTAATCAAAATAATTGTAAATCACAGCAAAACATGTACTTGGGGGGATAATAATTAACTCAACGTTCTGACTCATGGGTAGAAAACCATGGGGACAGCTGATACTTAAAGCTAAATCATTATGGATGATTAAGAGAACGGAATTTTCTCTACCATGTATTCACATGACAGATGAGCTTTTTTTTTTTTTAATTTTGTGGAACCTCAGATGACATAACCACTGATTAACCACTGATGAACAAGATGGTGAAATGTGAATGACCAGAACAAAAATAAGAACCGCTTATATATTCTATGCTTTTTACTTGTGTTACCTCTTGGGATTCCTATGAAGGATGATACAAAGTGCAGTCTAAATATCTCAGAGATTTATGCTACTGTAACCACTATGTTTTCTACTCTATACGTGAGTAAACAGAGAACCAGAATTGATCAAGGTTGGCTTGTTCCTGATAGCTATATATGGATCAGTATTTATTAGAATGAAATTGACAGATATTTTATTTTTTAACAATTATATTAGAAAAAATCTATTATTAGTGATTTGATAAGTTTATCTCTAATAGATTTCTTATGAGCTTAATTGCACTTATAATTACCTACAGTTTTTACTGCAATTTTTCAAAGAGTAAGACACTTAAGTGAAAGCTTTTCAGCATTATAAGGAAACCTTAGAATTTGCCACTGTGCAGCTTCAAAAACTTTTAAATGTCACATGTGTTCAAATGTTGGAACTGCTTATTTTAATCCAATATTCTTATGTAGTCTCATAATAGCAGATTTCTTGTTACTTTATATCTTTATATATTTCAGCATTTTAAAATGTTTTTTCATTATACTTAAGAGTGGTGAGATAATTTCTTTAATTTACACCTTCTGCATGGTCCAGCAGGACTTAAAATTAATCCTTCCCTTTACACGGAGGCATAGCAGTTGTATTCTTACCTAACCTTTTGGCTCCCACATGTCATCTTAATGAACTTCCCCATTTCCTACTGTTTTACAATCTGTATTTTTGGCATCTCCAAGCTTTTTGCACTCTTCTTTTTTCGGTGGGTGTATTAGTTGGCTGGGGCTGCTACGGCAAAACGGCAGACAGAATGAGTACTTTAGGTGACAGGCGTGTCTTTTCCCACAGTTGTAGAGGACAGAAGTCTGAGATCAAGGCATCAGCAAGGTGGGTGCTTTCTGGGAGAGTCACCAGGGAGAGTCTGCTCCAGACCCTTTCTCTGGCTTGTAGATGATGTCTTCTTTCTGTGTTTTTTTGTCATCTTCCCTCTGTAAAAGTCAGTGTCTGCATTTTCTTTTGGTGTAAAGGATACCGATCATATTGGATCAGTGTCCACCCTACCCACCTAATTTTAACTTAGTCTCCTCTGTAAAGAACCTATCACCAAACAGTCATTTTCTGAGATACTGTGCATTAGGATTCCAGGATACAAAGTTTGGGACATAAAGGCACAGCAAATCCTAT
Organism: Dolichotis patagonum; assembly: GCA_004027295.1. Taxonomy (NCBI): domain Eukaryota; kingdom Metazoa; phylum Chordata; class Mammalia; order Rodentia; family Caviidae; genus Dolichotis; species Dolichotis patagonum. The sequence goes on along the minus strand of PVJX010010433.1, from coordinate 17,944 downwards.
AACAGTAAGAAAGAATAACACAAATATTTAGTGTCACATGGCATTTTTAGAGTTCTGAGAGCCTGTGTAAACATAGAGATTTAATTACTGGCAATAAACATATAGATAGTCATTTATGTAATGATAATGGTCTAACAGTTGAGATGCTACCTGGGAGGACCCCCCCCCCCGCCCTACCACAGACTGCAGTGCAAGCTGAGTTAGCAAGTTTATTGGTCCATTTTTGGTTGCTAATAGCACAATGCCACAACCTTTCTAAGTTGAAGAAATAGATTTATTTTGGCTTGTGGTTCTAGAGGTCCAGGTAAAAGTGCTGTGTTTGATAATGGCCTCTTTATTTTGGGAGTCAGGGGCGATGGGAGTGCAGGACATCACATGGCAAGAGACAGGGAGTGTGTGTGTGAGAGAGAGAGAGAGAGAGAGAGAGAATATACATGTGTCCTCTGGTATTTCTTTGTAAAGTCACAAATACGCAGTCATGGAGGCTTTATGCTGAGGACTTTATCTAATCCCAAGTACCCCCCAGAAGCTCTACCTCTAAAGTACATAGTTGGATCAAATTTCCACCAATTTAATACTGCACAGTGGGAATTAAACTCCAATCTAAGTTTCAGACAAGACAAACTAGATTCAAGACAAAATATATTCAAACTGTAACATCAAGAATAAATCAGACACCCAAGCTTAAATCTTACACAATGTTTCTTATGTGAGAAACCCATAATATAAATAAATAGCAAAATAAAAGGCCATAGGAAATAGGGAAATAGACCTTCGTGAATGAGGAGGGGGCTGAGAACAGGAGGGAGTGGACAGAAGGGGATGAAAAAGGAACGGAGATGTGTTATGTACATGTAGCAACTTCCCACAAGGAATCGAATCTTACACACTGCCAACAAAATAAAAACTGAAGAAAAAAGAATGTGCAGAGTGGAGCCTAAAGCAGAAATGGAAAAATAGATCATCAGAGCCTTGTATATCAAATGGTAAACAAAGTTAGATATTCTTTTTATTCACATAGTTGTACTTTTTTCTGTATTTTTGAGACAGAGTTTTGCTGTGCAGTTCAGGCTGGCTTTAAACTCACATTGTAGCCCAGACTGGCCTCAAATTGGCAGTGATCCTCCTGCCTCAGCCTCCTGAGTGCAGGGGTTACAGACGTAAGCCACCATGCCCAGCCTCATATAGTTGTATTTTTATTCACATGCAAACCAATACTTACCCAGCATGGTACTGTTTTTGCTTAAATGCTCTTTCATGACAAATAATGATTTCCTTATTATTTTGGAGTTTTTAACTGTAAGAGATCCTTAAATACTATAAAAGATTGTATGGCAATTCCAAAATGGCGAAATGAATCAAAACCTATTTCTTTGGAGTCAATATAAAAAACAGAATTTTGTAAAAGATTAGGTTTTACTAGAAGGCAGATGGGATCAGAAGCTCTGTAAATAGCTTTTGAGTTTTGGTGCCATCCTTTCCTCCTGTGAAGCAGAAGGTGCACTTCTATAGAGACCTGCGTGTTTTTCATCTTCTAGTGAAGATGCCTTTGGGAAAGACTGGTAGGTAGTTAAATTCTAATGATTAGGCTTAGTCTGGTGGTCAGTTTAGATTTTTGTCAAATGAAACCTATCCCTGTCAGCTCAAATCACTGGGCTGGGCTTCCGGGTTAACTGTGGGGATGGCTTAGGATAAGGAAGAGTATTGGGGAAGGAGATTGATTTGTTTGCTGACTTTTAGAAGTCACATTTTCGGAGTCACACTTAAAGAATGACTGATTTATTTAGAGCAATATAGATTACTGTTAATTTTTTTTCTAAGCAGAAATTTTTTTAGCTATTGTAAAGGACAGTGGTTAAGCCTACAAATTAGTGTTTCATTAGTGGGTGAGAGCTGAGCAGCTTATCCTTTTTCTCAGAAAGTATTAGTGATTTCCTGTGGGAGGCTGTAAGTAGGGAAAAATCCCCTTGCCACACCCCTCCCCAATCTCCTATATTATTTTCTGTAACTTAGAAAAAGATGTACCCTATTCTTTCCCAGTTTATGACTTCCTCTGTTACACTCAATCCCAACACACCCGTAGTGACCAATTCTTACCGCTACTCTTTGTGTTGTAAGCTTCATTTATTTTTACAGTCCTTTCAAATGACTCAAAAAGTAGGCATGTATGTATGCTTAGAGGTGTCATCTTACTTGTTTTTAAATTATAGCACAAAATGAATTTTACTAATGTCTTCTAAGTCAATTAAATAAAAAGTTTGACCATAAAGATTTATATTTATTGATATTTATCGAGATTTTTGAAAGGACATTTCAATAGTGGATAAATGGCATTTCTTCATCCTGCATGTGGGGGTAGGATGATCTGAAGACTTTCCTGTTAGTTGCATCTGTGATGTGAATCACTGTATATGTGCTTCAGATTCTCAAAAGTCGTGGTTCAGAGGAGCATCTGGGTTCATTGTGTTTGGACTGTCACTCTTTGGTTCAGTGATTAAAATCCTGGGATCATATACTGATAGTTTTGGATGTTTCTGGTTATTTTTTTTTTAACATAAGTTAAGAATATGTTGGAGATAGTGGCGATATTAAACTATACAGTTTGCAGTTTGAGAGAAAAATTGGTAGATTTGGAAAAGATTTTAAAATGAAACCTTAGGAGAAATATCTACTTATTTTTTGTTGCAAAGTGTAAATGGATTGATTAGAAAGCAGTCAGAAAAACAGTCATTTGTTTCTCTCATTGCTTATTTGAGAGCAGAGCGCTCACAATAGTTATTTATAGGCATGTTGACATAGGAGCCAATGTGGAGAGCACCCCAAGGATAGACTGTTGTGGAGATGGTAACCATCCTCGAGGTGATAAAAAGATGAGGAAAACAGACCACTCTTTTCATTTTATAGGGCTTATCAATATCATTTTGTATTTTAACCAATAACCTATTAAGGTATTCACTGTGAAGAAATGATAAAAGTTTAAACTGATGTGTATGCTAATTACTATGACTTGATCATTACCCAAGATGTATTCATGAGACAAAGTAACATCTCACAAATATGTAAATTACTTAAGAAAAACACAGAGAAGATTACAAGGAGATATGTAAGTTTACCTCCAAAAAGAAAGGGACAATCAGTTTAGAAACAAGAGCTTTTAGCATTCTTGGTGGTCAGGTCAAAGATGTAGCCTTAAATCAAGAATATCAATTAGTGTATTAATATGTATAAAATGATTTGAGAACTATAAGCAAGGAAAGGCGGAGAGGATTTGGTCTGTCCATGGCCACCTGGAGAACTGCTCTGCACCACCTGCTAGATACAATGGCCATGCTAATCTGTGTCTGTGTCCAGCAGGACTGTGAACCAGGACACAGTTGCTGTGCCCAGTCTCACCACATCCCATACTCCGGCTAAGAAGGGTGGGGGTGTGGGAACTGCAGCCCTCTTCCACTTCATCCAGGGACCACAGTGACTTTGTGAGCAATTAAAACTGAGGTTTTTCTGGGATCACATTTGATAGGCCTTATTAGTTACCTGTAGTGAAAAAATGTTGGAGAGAAAAAGAAAAATCATTTGATTTTTACAGAGATAGGCAGAATGGAGGAAGTGGAGGTAGGGAAGGGTATTTATAGCAGCATCTTTAGCAGTGATTCTCACTGTAGGGATGGAATGTTTTACTCTCAAACCAACATTTGGCAGTCTGTATTTTTGGTTTTTATGGCTATAGGAAAGCATACTATTGGTATCTAATGAGAAGAGAGTGGGGATGTCACTGAATATCCTACCATGCTCTGGACAGCACCCACCTACCTCACTCCCTCCACCAACAAAATTTATGGGATTTCAAATTGTGATAGTGCAGCAGTTGAGGCAAATAGATAGTTCAGCTGAAAGTAGGAGCAGGAAATGAATTTTTCTACTGGGCCTGTTACAGGACAGGGGTAAACTGGGACTCTGTGAGTGGAAAACTGCTAGGAAGCAAGTAGTGTTCAAAGTATGGAGCTAAATGGAGAAATAAAGTGGCAAATTTTTGGTAAAACACCCTACTCTCCTTACCAAATATTTATGGAGAAGCCCCCAGCTGTTACTTTAGAAGGGGAATTAATCATTTCTTTGTTCTTTTTCTGGAGAGATTCAAGGTCAGAATAATTTTTGTCTATGTTTCCTTTGGACCCTCTTCAGAGGCAGAAAGAGAAGATAAGATCTTTCTCTCTTAGGTCTCTTCTACCTTGAGAAAAAGTTTTGATTAATTGTGTTCCTTTCTTGAGCTATCATTTGGTTCTGTATTTCATTTGATGGTTCCTGGGTGGTGTCTGCTTCCTGGCTCCATTCTCTTCTCCCCCACAATCTGTATCTTTCCATTCCACTGAGTCTACATGTTGAAAGTTCATTTATGTCCTGAGCTTTGTTTTACCCAAGTCATCTGAACCTTCAGTCCTTATTCTGCTTGCCTTTCTGGGAGTTGGCACTTTTTTTCTCCTTGAAGTTCTTGCTTTCCTTTGGTTAGTCACACCCTTCTGCTTTCTCTTTTTCATCTTAGATCCTTCTGTTGCTTCTTTTCTAGTTTAGTGCTTATTTCTGGTCTCCATTACCATAATCTTGTGCTACTTTATTATATTTTTGTTGTTGTCACTTCTTCATCTTCTTCCATAAACATATTGTGAATGATTCTTTTATCTTAAATCACCAGTCCTGTTTTCTCTATTATAGACTCTTAGTCCCAACCTACTAAAAATTCCACTTCTATGCCATGATCTCAAAGCATTTCAGTAGAAAGCTGATCATAGTCTTTTTCATGAACTTGTAGGAGTTATAGGATACTTCTAAGATGTATCAGAGCAAAATTTCTCTGTCTTATTTATTGATGCTTGACTTCCCCTACATTTCCATACTCAGCTTTGCTTCAAGAATTTGGATTTCTGCTCCAGTGGTTAGATTCATTTTTGCCTTATTAATGAACACCCATGAATTACCATGTTATTTGTCCACCAAAATCCCAGTTTAACGACCTTATAGCTGCCTAATTTCACTCACACACTTTTACAGTTAATCTTGATTTTGCAGTGTCTTATAAATGTGCCAGGCTCACAACTCTTACAGATTCATGCTTTATAAAAATATATAATTTTTTAATTTTAAAGATAAAAATCAATAAAAATAATGATACAGAATTTTAGAATAAGATAACAAAATACTAACGATGATTAATATATTGCCATTCTGATTGACACATTGTGTCAACTTAAGCAGTTTAGAAGTTTAAGAAATTCAGCAGGGAGTCAGGATTCTTTCTTTGTAAATATCTTCATCCTGTGAGAGAGGAGGGCAAGGAGATTTTGTGAGTGCTACACTTGCCCTGGAGGAGAGGGGTGACCTGTGTACAACATAAAGGAGAAAAAGAGGCTTGCTCTGCCCTCTTTTGCTCTGGCTACTTTTGCTGACTGCTGCCTAGAAGCATTTCAGCTGTGCCATGTCACCCTGCCTTGGAGCCAGCTGATTATGGACTGAAACCTTCACAAACAGTGGGCTAAATAAGCCTTTTCTTCCTTAATTTTGGGTGTTGAGTATTTTGTGCCAGCAATGAGAAAAAGTAACCAAGACAATTGCATATTGTTGTCTTCAAAGTAATTGTCCAGATTGCATAATATAAGCATGAAAAATTGATCAAATAATATAAGCACAAACCATTCTTTTCAATGAACTAATAGAAATTAGTAGTATAATTTTCTTAGCTATCATATACATATATATATTTTTTCTTTTCCCTTCCTTCTTTTCTCCCCTCCCCCATCTCAGTTGTTGTTTCCATTTGAGCAGTTTCTTCCCCTTTCACAATAGCTATTGTACATTTGGATCTTATTTACTCTTTCGGTTTCTTTCTTTCTTTCTTTTTTTTTTTTTGGTACTGGGGATTGAACTCATGACCTCACACTTGTGAGGCAGGCACTTAAGCCACTGAGCTAAATCCCCAGCCACTCTTTCGGTTTCTTACACTTGGGTGACAATATGATGTTTACACATAAGTTTGATTTATTGTACTTATAAGTATGGTCTTAAGTTGCATCCATTTACCTATAAAAGCCTCATTGATTCTTCTTTGTAACTGAGTAGTACTCCATTGTATAAAAATACCATATCTTTTTTTATCCATTCCTCAGTTGATGGGCATATGAGTTGTTTCCAAGATTTAGCTATTACAAATTTTGCTTCTATCAACATGAGTGCACATATATCACTGTGGTATGATGTTTTTAAGTCTTTTCGGAAGATACCCAGAAGGGAATGGCTGGGTCAAGTGGAACCTCTAATCCTAGTTTTCTGAGGAATCTCCACACTGATTTCCGCAGTGGCTAGGCAGAGACTTTGTGAACAAAATTCAAACTGCATCATAAGTACTACGAAGAATCAATAACGGGGGTTTCATCTTATTAAAAAGTTTTTGCATGTCAAAAGAAATCACCAAAAGAGTGAAAAGAAAACCCACAGAGTGGGAAATTTTTTTTTACTCAATTGTCCCTCAGGAAAAAGACTTCTGCAGTAATGCTTTTATTCTTTGTTTTGATTGGTTTTAGTCTGTTTTGTATTATTTAATTTCAATATGTGTGAAGGTATGGATAGCTGTTTTGAAGAGAATAAGAAACATTGTGGTAGCCATTGATGATTTTCCTATTGTCTGGTTTTGAAGGCTGTAATGCTTTCATTCTTTTTATTTAACTGGTTTTATACTATTTCGTCTAATTTGAATTCATTATGTGTGAAGAGATGGACAACTATTTTGAAGAAAACAAGAGACATTATGGTAGCCACTGTTGATTTTGTGTCATCTTGTTTTGAAATCCTGTGTTGCTTGCATGGTTTGGCTCTGATATTTCTGTTTTGTTCTGTTTTGTTCTATTCTCTTTAAAATAAAAAAAGAAAAAGGACTTCTGTCTAGAACATATAAAGAATTGAAAAAATGAGGCTCCCCAAATTTAAAGACTCATTCCAAAATTGGGCATCTCAGATGAACATGTACTTGTCAGATGAAGAAATACAAATGGAAAATAAATATATAAAAAATGTTTAACATCAATGGTCATTTGAGAAATGTAAATTACAACAACACTGAGATTCAATCTCATCCCACAAAGAATGGCTATCATCAAGAAATCAGCCAATAACAAATGGTGGCAAGGTTGTGGGGAAAAAGGAACCCTTTTCCACTGTTGGTGGGAGTGTAGACTGGTACAGGTTTAAGCTTTTATCTTTCACCTAATCCTACTGTGCTACATCTCCCAGATGATACTGGGATTTAGGCCAATGTCTCGACTATCTTGGGTCAGTGTAGAAGCTCTGGAAAGCTCTGGTTTTGAGGCAGCAGTCAGTGGGAAAAATTTTGGAGGGGGAACACGGAGATCCCTTGGAATGTTCAAGATCACGTGATGTTGGTAGCTGCCACATGAAGCTCGAACCTGGCATGCTTAATGTCTCATCTATTCTTCTCCTACAAAGCAGGGACAGTGGGATATTCAGAGCAGGTGAAGAACAGAAAAAAAGGGATATAGGATGGAGAGAAGTAGAAAGACATTCAGCTGAGTTGCAGGGTTTCCTTGTACTAGCTAAGATGCAAATAATTTAATAAGGTTGATGTGTTTTGCTTTAAATATAGTTTTGAAAATTTATGTGACATAAATTTTTGCAAAACAAGCCCTATTTCAAATATACTATTTAAAATTTTCTCTCTTGTAATTTTCATTAAATTGCAAAGTGTGCTTAAAAATACCATATTTTCATTTTAGAGAAGTATTTCTACCTTTTAATATCAGATTTGTTTGCATTTACTCCATGTTTGACTTCATAATCACATGGCCAGAAAAACAGTTTTTGTTTTCACTCTGGCCAGTAGTTATACTGAGCTGCCTGTTTGAAGCTGACTCAAAAAGAATGAAAAATATAGTTATATTTTTTGCTGACTTTTGTCAGTATTGAAAGCCAGGATGAACAATTTTGTTAAAATACTAATCTGCAGCCCAAATCAGCTACACTTTACCAGATCCTTAGCAAATTTTCACTTCTTTTTGTGCCATTGCATTTTATTCTTTAGTGCCATCCAGTTTATTTTCTATTTAGAAAAAATATTAGAAAGCTTTTCTCCTCCTCCTTATGTTTCTCTTCCTCTTCCTCCTTCCATTTCTAAAGGTATACATAGGAAATTACCAAGAGCAATGACAACAGTGTGGTATGTGGTATTTGTATTTAGGATACATTTGTAAGCATTTACTTCAAGTATGATTAATTCACAAAGGTGAGTATAACAAGGTCATAAATGCATATAGTTAAAAAAGACACAAATATTGTTTTTACTAGCAATTTAACTATGTTTTCTGAGATACTGCTTATGGTAGAAAAAACAACTAAAACTTTTTAGTCAGGGATAGATATTCCTGAGAATTGGTCAAAAAGCTTAGTAAAAATATTTAAAACATCTATAGTATTTATTGAAAGTTTTACATTATTAACTTCAGCATATATATTGTGGGTGGATATTTGGCAAGGAAAGAACTCACCACATTTCACACAATAATGTAATAAAATTCAAGGTTTTTAGTTGTTTCATTTTATTTTCTATTTTTGTACAATAACACTGCTAGAGATAATATTTTATCCATCTTGAAAAATGCTATTTATAAGGCAGGTGATAGTGCTTCACTGTCTGTAGAAGTGTGAATTTCACAATGGCAAAAGCAAGGCCCAATGCAGCGAGCAAGCAGTTCTGTTTCTTGACTGGTTCATCTTGTAGAGAATGCCATGAAAGTACAGTATGCTTGTTAATTGTGTGATCTATCTGGGTAAGGTCCACAGAGTACAGGTGTCTTGAGATTAATTACCAGGGCCTACAAAACAGGTGAAAAGAACATTTGACATTGCACACTGAATTATCAGGATTTGCTTAAGCCTATCTCTTAAAGTTGCTGTGATAATAGCGATTCTTCAATTGCATAATAGAGATACATGTTGTTTTCTCATGGGATTTTTTTTTCTAATGTGAAAAGTTCAGCTCTCAGTTTCAGAATGATGTTCCTTCAATTCCCATAAAAACCTCAGGTAATTATTTGTCAAGTGCTGACTGACTGCCTCTTCTTTCTCTCCCAGTACATTTTTCTTATAGAACTCCTAGCAATCTTTAAACAGTGTAAAGATCCTTCAATGGATTTGTGTCCTGGTTAACTCACGGATTCATTCACATTCTATACCATGTACATAATAACCTACACTAGCAGTTCCTATTCATCTTGGTCTCAAGACCTTGTCATACTCTTAAATATTATTGAGGCTCCACAGTAGCTTTGGCTTGTGTGAGTTACACCTATCAATATTTATTACACTAAAATTAAAACAGAAATTTAAAATTAAGTATTCATTGATTTATTTAAAATAAGAAAAATATAGCATTTTTAATGTAAAATGCCTATACCTATATATATATTTTTTTATTTGAAAGAGAATAAAACAAAAGGGGGCAGTACAGAGCAGATCAGAACAGGACAACATAGGCAACATAGTACTTTACATTAAGACAACTGGACATCAACAGTAGCTAACACCATATCTCTTACTCTGCTATAGTTGAGCATAGTTTCAAATACAATAATATCAAACCTAACACAATAGTATAAAGCCATGCATAGAGTGAAAGAATTACAGGGCTTTCTGAACCGAATAACAGAAAATGATCAATGGGTACTATAATATCTCATTTTTGATAAAAAAAAATTTTTGCTTAAACTATCACACATACTCAAATTCCAATAAGACACAATGTGATAGATAGAACCAACAGTAGTAGAACAAAAAAAGCATGGTAGGACTTCTAAGAAGGATGATATTAAATCAGCAATAGCTGTCATAATGAAAATGCCTATATTTTAAAACAAAGAATATTGAATAAAATTCATTGTTTTGCATTTTTCCAAATTTCTTTAGTGTTTGGTTTAGAAGAAGATTGTTGGACTCTCATGACCAGTTTTTCACTTGATTTATTTCAATACTGCATGTCCTTGGACTTGAATGCTCAGGTTTAATTCACTCAGGTCTCTGCAGAGATCTCTTCTGACTTGCCAGCCCACTGCCCTGTTTTTACTTTCTCTATAACATTTAAAACTATGTAAAATTATATTATCATGTTTGTGTTTATTGTCTGTTTTTGTCCACTTAATTATGTAAGCCAGGACTTTGTTTGTCATATAAAGCATTGTATATTAGTTTTATACCATTGCATAACAATTTTTCCCCAGATTTAGAGCTTGAAACCATATTGTCTTACAGTTTCTGTAGGTCAGAAATCTGTATGTGTGGTTTAGCTGAGTATTTCTGGCTCACGATTACTCCTGGGGCTGCAGTCAAGCTGGGCTGAGGGATTCACTCTCAAGCTTACTCATTTGGCTGTTGGCAGACCTAGATGATCTACTTTTGAGTTAATTCCTGTTTTCCAGGGCTGCCTGTCCAAGGCAAGAGAGGGCATCCAAGACAGAAGCCATAACATTTTCATAATCTGATCTTGGAGGGGCCATCACATCAGCTTTGCCATTCCAGTTCATTAGAAGGAAGTCCTTAGGTAAAGCCCACACTCACAGGGGATTACACAAGGGTTATGGAAGGACTGGTGGTTGTGTATTATTTGCTTTCTTTGTAGATTTGTCCTACATCTCTAAGATCTAGCATAGCGTGTGGTACATATTAAGTACTTGATAAATACTTCTTAAGTACATGCCTCTGAAGTACACAAATGGTTTAGCCTTATTTTCCAAGCAGAAGATGGATAATTTGCTTTAGCAGACTTTTTAGATCCATACTATTTGTCATGGCTCTTCTAGTATACTTTAGTTTTTAGATGGTTGGTTTAAGCTTATATTGAAGGGAAATATTAATTTCTTCTATGGGATAAGAATATTTCTTGCTGGTGTGTTCTAGGGACTAAGTAAGCAACTCAGTGAATATATAGTCCTGGGCTGTGATATGTTCTTTCAGGGGACATAAAAGGTTTTACCCACTCTTTTCCTTACATAAAATTTCATCATCTATACATAATATTCTTTTGTGGGGCCATTGCTATCTTCTGATATCTTTGGCTTCCCTACAGCAAGGGACATATTGAATGATCTGTTCTTCCATATTTGTTCTAAGATGCAATAATTACAAATTCACTAATGTTATCTTTAAACAATTGTCAGCATTTTGTGAAATGCTATTTTAAGTCTTTTGAAGGAAATTATAACTACTCTTCATTTTAGTCACTGTATAATAGTATGTTTTACTCTTATTTGCAATGTTGTGTACATTGGCCAACTGTTAGTGTGAGTCTGTCTTTGAAATTATTTTCCTTGTGAAACTTAGCTGAGAGTATGATGAAAAGGAGCCTAGCTGTTTTCAGTGGAGAAGAGTATTTGGAAATTAAGATTTGGGTGACCAGAAGTTGCTATTGGTATGTCATTTAATCTTGGCCTTCTTAGAGGCTGAGACAGGAAACATACACACACACACACACACACACACACACACACACACACACACAGAGAGAGAGAGAGAGAGAGACAGACAGACAGACAGACAGACAGACAGAAAGACAGAGACACACACAGAGTTTCTTCAAAGATTTAGGGTACATTTTCTACTTAATTGTAGTTGAAAATGAAAGACAATTTGTTGATATTATGATTCTAGTTTGGTGAAAGGTATATAAAGGGAGCTATTGACTGTCTTTGACCAATTATAGGATATGAGCTTCTTGAATGATATATCTGTACTTTAATAAATCAATGCATGATGTGTTTGTTACCTAGATTCACTAACTAGCTAAAGAGAAGATTGGGGTTTTCAGTGTTAATCAATGCAAAGTTTTGCCTAAGTTTATCTATTATCTGTTTTGCTATGTGTCTATGGAAAAGATTGGGAGTTATTACGCCCATTTTGCATATGAGAATGGTCTTTTCTAGGATATGCTTTATTTTTTTCTGTACCGGCTCTCTATCCTTGAGCTACATTCCCAGACCTTAAACCTTTCTTTTTGATCTAGTTCAATTTGTGCTCCACTGCATTGTGAGTAATGCAACTTCCCAGGACAAGCACAGCATTTTAAGCAGTTAATACCTTATACTCTCTTTTGGAGGCTATCATTGTCATGTCAAGGAATCCATCTCACTAAGTTTTAGGAGTCTATTTATGATACACATTTTCCAAAAAATTCTAATACTGAAATTTATGTGCTTATGCTTACTCTTGGTGTATATGTTAGCAATGTTTGTCAAAACTAGAGTCTTCTGTTTGGAATTCAGAATGTTTCTTTATTTTCTTCCCAGGTACAGTCCTTCTATCCTACAGGTAGTACTTAGTATCAAGTTACAGGAAGTGCTCTGTGGAATAGGAATTTTTTAGTTCTGGACTTTTGGTTCTGTACAGTCAGAAATGGCATGTATGAGTGATAATTTGTCCTGGATGAATAGACTTCTGTCTTAGTTACTTTTTTCTCATTGCTGAGACAAAATACCTGACACCCCAAATTAAGGAAGGACAGGTTTATTTAGCTCACAGCTTGTGGAGGTTTCAGTCTGTAATCAGCTAGCTCCAAGGCAGGGTGGCAGGGCAACACTTCAAGGCAGCAGAAGACAGCAAAGTCACAAGAGCAAAACCAGGGAAGAGCAAGACTCTTTTCCTCTCTTACATTTTACACAGGTCAGCCCCCTTCCAGGGGAGGTGTAGCACTCACAAAATCTCCTTGCCTTCCTCTTGCACAGAAGGAGAATGTTTACAAAGTAAGGATCCTAGCTCCTTGCTGAGTCTCTTAGTTAAACTTCTAAACTTCTCAAGTTGACACAATATATCAACCATAAAAGCTTCCTTGAGAGAACTTAAAATATTTTAAATCCTCGTTTCCTCTTCTTTCCATGAAGGCTCAGTTGAGATAATTGTGGGAAAATTCTTTCCCTTCTTTTGGGGTGGAGTTAGGGGTAGCCTGTGGGAAGCTGGTTTACTGTAGAAAAAGAAATGTATTTTTGGAAGTTTGCATTTGATCTTAAGGTTTACTTAATAGAAAAGTCTAAAGTAAAAACAGGAAGAGGATGAGATGCAAAAGAGCGGTACATTAAAAAGAGTAGGTATTTATAGTTTCTTTATAAAAGTAAGTATGCAAATCACTGAGCGCTCTTAAAACACTTTACTTTCAACATTTTATTTCAGTGAGATTTACTTAGGAATCTTTTTTATTCAAAAAGAGGGAGAAAACAAATAGTTGCATTTTGAGTTTATCAGTTCATCTCGGTACCTCCCCACTCTTGTAATCAGTACCTTTCACAGATGCTTTTAGAGTGGAGGTCTGGAATTTTTAAATTTCATTCTTTTTTGGTTTTGCTCCAATATGAATGAGAAGTGATTTTTTTAATCGTGTAACTCAGGGAAATTTAGCATACTTTATTTTCTTCATTGTACACACAAGATAGGTTTGTACTATGGCCACTGAATCAAATGCCTTCATGATTTGCTATGGACTTTCTTTAAATTGAACACTTTGATTATTACTATGAAATATTACTACTGTAGAAGTGTTCTTGTTTATTCTGTAATTTATGAGAAGATAAGAAACTATTGGGTCCACTTTTTCTACATCAGATTTTCTCTAAGCTCCCTTCCTGGTGAATTTCTTAGAAATTCAAATAATGGAGAGAGATGGGAAGAAATGAAGGTAGATGTTATGGAGATGGAGAAGGTGTGGGAGGAGCAGGAAGGGGAATGAAAATGATCAAGAACTAATATGTATATACACTAGTTCCCCCAAATGAATATAATTATTATGTATTGCAAACATATGCTCATAAAAATTCATTCATAATCATTACTAAGTTCCTTTCCTTGCTACTCTGATCACTCAAAGTCCTAAGAATTGTCCACAGTTTGGAATGTTATGTTTCTCTTGTCTTTAATCATCACTTATTTCCTAAATCACATAGCAGAACTATGACTCCTATCACAATATAAGGGCATAGGATATGTCCCCATGGCACCCATGGATATATTATTAGTGTTTCTACAGTTATCTTTCTTCCATAGGTCCCCTTTATGATATGTTAGAGGGCCGGTCACCTTTTGGGGGAAAGCTTGTGTGTGGGACTTAAGCCCTGATTCTCCTACTCTTCAAGAGAAGCTCTTCTCCTCAAGTCCTCACACCTCTATTTCTTTGGGATGATCCAGTGATCTCTCCCATGATTGTAATTTTTTGAACATTATTGCCAGGAGAGGGTATATCCCAATGGTTTCTGTTTTGTATTTAGACACAGGAAAGTGGGGACAAGGCAAACTTAAAAATCTTGGGATTGAGGGGAAATATCTATGAATGGGAGAGTAAGAAACACACGTTGATACTTTCATAAATTATTTAGCCCCACATTATTTTTCATCCCTTGAAAGAATTTTAAAACCGTATATTGATGTTTAGTGTGTAATAGTTGGAATCCATTCTTTCAAACTATATTAGGAATCTAAGATGCTTGTTCTAATCAACATATCATAACCAGAAGAAAGTTCTTATTTATGTGATTTCTTTTTATGAAGAAATCCAGAGGAATTGCACCAGTAACTCTGTTCAAGGTAGGAATAAGGCACTGAGAGGAAAGACTCTTTGCAATATGCAGCATTGCAGAAGCAAGGGCCACCAGAAACAGACCTGCCCTGGGGGAGAGGAATCTGGTGGATTAGTGGTTCGATTAGTTGGACAGCAAAGGATTCTCAACTCTTCACTACGGCTTGGACTACTGTGGTTGGCTGTGTCTACATCTGTTTGGGCAATTCTTCTGGTTTTACCAACTTGTGTCTGCAGGAAGTGACATCCAAGGAACACCCCTGAGAATCTACACTTTAAAGGAATTTAAGGACCTTATGAAACAATTATTTAAAAATTCAGATGAAACTGGGCACAGTGGCACACGCCTACAATCCCAGCACTTGGGAGACTGCCGCAGGCAGGAGGATCGCTGCTAGTTAGAGGCCATCCTGGGCTACAAAGTGAATTCAAGACCAGCCTGAATTGCATAGTGAAACTCTTAAACAAAACAAAACAAAACAAAACCAAACCAAACCAAAAATCAAAAACTAAAAAAAAGAGAAACAAACCATAAGACAAAAGTCAGATGATTTCTAACATTTCTGTGAATTAACAGGAAATAACTATTATCAGAATGAGCACAAGTGGATCAGGTGCACTGAGTTACATATGTCTATTAATTCTAAGTGATTTTTTTGACGTACCACACTATCACTTCATTGGCAATCTAGATAAAGAAACCTAGAGTTTAATCATAATTTTCTTTTAATTCTTAATTTCAATTTATATAGAAAAGCTTTCATTAAAATCCAGTACCCAACCATAGTATAGAGATTGTCTGTACTTTTCTAAAAGAAAAATATTACCTACCTAGGAACGAAAAGTCATCTCATAATTTCTCTGCAAGTACCTTAAAGAATGTGCATTATTTAAAAAATGAATTCTGGTTGTTGATTTTTCAGGTTCAGGCCCTGTACAGACTTCTAGAAGAGTGGGATCCTAACTCTAGTACCATATAAAGCATAGCTGTTCTGCTTATTACAAGGCAGAGTCTATTTCTCTTCCAAGACTTGTGGCCTGATGACTCAACCACCCCACTACTATTCTTATTTTTCCAGTTAGTTTCTTCCTGCGGTATCTTACTTTACTATATAAAACCAGAACTGGGACTTCAAAAATTCTCCAATTCAGCAATATCTTCAAAATCCTTTTGTATGTTATCTTTAAAAATATACAACTATTTTAGCCTCATTGACTCAGAATCTCCAGTTAGGGAACCCAGGAGTCCACTGATCTTGTCAGTCACTCCTCTTGCAGAAAGGATACTCTATCTGTTCCCTACTTAGTCTTCAAACCGCTTAGTAAACTGAGAGGTAGGGGAAATTATAGCTTTGTTTAAATGAATGACCAGAGAATTCTGAAAAGAACAACTGCTTAAAATAAAGTCAGTTGAATTTTAAAGTTTTCTATTTGATAATCTGTTTCTATTTTGAACAAAAGGCCTTGAAGTATATAGCAAAGCTCTGTGAAATAGTTCTGCCTAATTAGAAGTGCTGCTACCCTCATTTGCATGCCAGCCACTTACTGTGGGAAAGAATGTGGACTTCTCCTTGGACCACCCTTGTGATATGTGGTGCACGTTTTTTTTAATGTTTAGAATTCATTTATGTGTCTGTGTTTGCATGTCGGATGCAAGAAGATTTTATCTGGAATAAGATTCAGGTAGAATAAAGTACAAAATAAAGATGGAAATAACTTTTTCTAGAATTATTCTTTGTATAAAATAAAGTACAGAATAAAGATAAAAATGTTGATGTCATCTGTTTATAGGGAACAGATAAAACTTTTTCACATAAAAATTGTTTTTAGCATTAAAAATTAAAGATTCTATAACATGAATAAATTGTTAACTGTGCCAGTGATGTTTTTCCCCACTTTGAGTAAGGGATCACGAAAAGATTTGCTTCACTTAAGTCTACCTCTTTAACTCTGCAAGCGCTTCTGTAAGATCCTGCCTCTGTTCAGTGATGTTTTTCAATGCTCTCTACTCATATGCTTAGTAAATAATTTATTAACTTTTATTGCAGTGGACATTTCAGAATATAAATATGTAAGTTTATTTATTTGCTCCATTGTCAATAGGTATTTAGGTTGTTAGCATTCTGTTGTTATAAACACTATTGCTTTAAACATTATTTTTTAAAACCTTTGTTGATGCATAATTTACATGCCATAAATTTACTCATTTAAAATATATATACATTACTGTGGTTTTTAGAGTATTTACAAAATTGTGCAACAAGGACCAAAGTTTAATTTTGGTACATTTCTTCACCCTGTGGTTGTTAATAGTTATTCCTTCCCTTCCCCTTTGAATTTTTCCTTGTGTTTAGTAATCGATTCTTCATCTCTATGGTTTTGCCTGCTCAGTAAATTTTATACAAGTGGAATCATATAACATGTGGCCTTTCGTATGGGTTTCTTTCACTTGGCGTGTTTTCATGGTCCATGCATACTTTATGTATCGATACTATTCCTTTTTTTGACAATTGATATTCCATTGTATAAATATCCCACATTTTTTACGCTTTCATTAAATGATGCACATTTGGTTTGCTTTTGCTATTTAGCTCTTATGACTGCTATTATTCATGGACAAATGTTTGTGTGAACATATCTTCATAAGTTTCATACATAACTAGTAGTGAGATTGCTGGGTTTATAGAGTTGAAAGTACTTTACATACATGGTTATCCCTTAATAAACTTTTATCCCATTAGTCCATAATATTTATTATAATCATAGCTGTTAGATAGAGTTTAACACTAATAATGTGTTAAGATGACAGTCAAAACCAATAGTTGCTTGGTTAAAACAAAGTTAGAAAAATTATAAAATGTGGAGATACTCAAGTAGAGTACAGTGGATTAAAAAATTAATTGTGTTGGCACACTTCTGATCACGTTCATTAGAGGGAATTTGAACCTGTGCATAATATATCTTACTTGTTGCTATTCCCGTTTCTCTCACTTCTCTTCAATCCTACTTTCCCTGTCCATTTACAAAATTTTCTATCATTTTCCTTTCATTCTCTTTTATTTTTTATGCCTATCCCATTCTTTCCCTTTCCCCCTCCCCCTCCCTTGTTCCTCTTCCTAGGAAGGAACATTTTCTTCCTACTTCTAACATCTATCCTCCATTTTAGTCCTTATTTACCTTTTGGGTTTCTCATGCAACAGAAACAATGTGGTATTTAAACATGTGTGTCTTATTTGTTGCACTTAAAATTATGTTCTCAATGTGCATCCACTTACCTAAAAATGTCTCCAGTTTATACTCCTATATGGCAAAATAGTACTCCATTGCATACAAAAA
>PVJX010010432.1:8319-57183 GCA_004027295.1 Dolichotis patagonum | reverse complement strand
GTATTGTAATAGAAAAGAAAGCATTGCAGAGACGCCTCAGTGACTACACTGAGTAACTGGCAGCTTTCACTGGGACTGCAGTTAGCTACCTTTCCCGCCTTTCTCTGTGGGGGATGAAGCCCCAGATCTGGCCCGCAAAAGAGCTGTCTTTGCACAGGCACACCGCTTATCACTTTATCAGTGGGCCATGTAACCACGTCATGGCGCGCTTTGCATCTGAAAGTATTCTAATGATCTTCAACCTTTTAAGTGAGTTCTCACCTAGTAATTATTGAATTATGATGGTTTGGAGTTGAAGCTACTCTCAAATATTTTTAAAAGCTCCATGGAACAATCTGAAAATTACTTACATTTGATAATTACTGTTCTATAACTTAATTGGATTAAGCAAATTAACATAAGCACAGATGACTTAAGGTAGTCTTCTAGCATACAGGACTCCTAAAAAGTAAAAAATGGGAGAGACTAAAAAGAAACAAGAAGGGTGATTAGAGTTCCTGGGCACCAGAGAGGACATGGTAAGAGATGTTAAGCTATTTCCCCTCCTACCTGCTTTCATTTCTCAGGCTCACTCTTATCAACTCTGTTGATTGCAGTACAATGATTATACAGCCTGGCTGATTTGTTGCTGTCCTCTGCATTTGCTTATCAATCAGGAAGAACAGAATGTTTATGAGTGTAGAGTCCTTTATGACCAGAGCAGTTAAAACAAGCTAGATCTATGATGGTCAGCTTCATGACCACTCAGACACCCCAAATCCCATGTACATGCCAAGTGACATCCTTCCCCCATACAAGGACAATTGCCATGACAATACAGAAAAAGGAATAGAAGGAGACAAACGCGTGGGGCCAAGTTCCTGGAAATTTGCCTATTCTAAGAGAACCATGAATTTTCCTTTTTATTGGCTTCTCCACTTTCCTCGGTATCTTTACTTTCCCTGTACCTACAACTTTTCCACTGCCAACCAGCTAAGAAGCAGATTTGTGAGACAGACTTGGCTGTTGATGTTAAGTTTCACTTTTAACTTTACCTTCTATATATCAAGTAGAATGAGGTGAAAGGACGGCCTCCCTTTTTCACTGTGTCAACCATTCTTTAACTTGCCATTTTTCTGAAAAATGAAACAAGTAACCCATTTAGAAAGCTAAAGTTGGATCATATTCATGGCTACACTGCTATGTGTGTAAAATCTCATGGAACTGCCCACCTAGAAAGGTAAATTTCATTGTATGTAAAGCACACCTAAGTTAACCTGATCTTAAAATAAACTACATTTTAAAGGATCCTATTTTCTATTCTAGTCACTTTTTTCTGAATGTGCAAGTAAGAGTAAAGGAGAAACAAAGAAGTAGGAAAAAAATTTAGGAGACTCACTAAAATAATGCACTGTACATGCACTATAATGTACCTTGCCAAATATATCAGTTAATGTAGCTTTTATTTTACCCAGAGATTAGAACCAGTGGTACAATCAGATGATTGTGATCAAAGGCGGCTTAAATGAGAAAAATGGTGAAGACACCTTTACATTGTTGTACAGTGGGAGGTTCAGGTTCTATTTGGATTGAAGGAAGAGGATAAACTTTTTCTCAGTGTTAATTTTTAAGGGAGGAAAACCTCCTTTCCAGCAAAGATTAATTGGAATCATGCTTGACAGTACACAGCCTTCCCTTAAGGTCTCGCTAGTAGAGCTATTAGATGGTGAAAGGATAATACAATTAGCAAAGTTTGATAAACATGCTTCTCCCTCAGAACTGTTTCGTTAGGTACTTTTATCACTAGAATTGTAATGAGAGCCTTGGAACTGTAGTAGACACCACGGTAATGATTCACCAGGTCATGCACCTCTTTCAGAAGTCCAATACCATAAATCATCTTAAGTACTCTATCTTGGCTGAGTTTTAATTACAATAGGTCATGTTAATTTAATCAAGATTTCCAAGTCCATGCAGATGCAGAACTAAGGTATCATTTGGAATTATTAGTTCTAATCTCATTTGTGTCCATATGTTCTTATGATAAACTGCTAATGAGATTTCTTAGTATTAAAATTGTCTGTGTTGGATGTTTGGAAGATTTGTTTTAATAGTACAATGATAAGTCTTGCAATTTCTTTTCCCTCAGGGTAAATTAATATTATTATTCTGTACTGTGTGTTTATTTCTCCTGTGCCTACATCTAATAGTTTTTCCTTTATTTCTAGTTTACACAGTCAACTGCCTCTATTTGCGAATATCAAGGCATCCATTAGAAAAGAGCAGTGAGAATAATTTCACTGCCTCTTCAATAAAAAGAAAAAGCTTATTTCAACTCACATATCTTGCTGATTTTGATAAAGAATCTTCCTGTTTGATTTCTCTTCATGATTGATAACTCCACTTGTCCATGATTCACAGTTAAATTTCAGTTGATTTGGTCTGAGATAAAAGAAATACAAGGAAATGTGACTAGAAAGCCAAATGAGAGCTTTCTAAATCAGAAAAGTCAGTGGTCCCAGTGTGATGTGAATTCCAAACCATGGAAGGCTCCTTGCCCAAATGCCCCCATTCATGAATCCCTTTCACTGGTCACCTCACTTTAAGCTAACAGTCTTTCAATGGCATCAGTCTGTGCTTCTTGACCCTCCAAAACCTGAAATTTCAACATTTCACGTATTCCAAAAGCTTTGAAAATGCAAATAACATCAGGGAAAAATACAAGCCAATGCCACCTTAACGTATGATAGTTGCATGAGAAGGCACAGTAATGAGGAGAGAAATGGAAGGTGTTCTTTCCTCAACTTTTGGGAAGGTTGATTTTTATTTAACATTGAAACTCTCAAGGAAAACCATAGGTCCAGTTATCTCTCATTCCTTGTTAATTTTAAATTAAATTTTTATCTCTTACTTAAAAGGAGTACTTGTAAGTAGATAACCAGTAAAGCATGTTGCTAAAGGGAAAAAGGACTGCAGATGAGAGGCCTAGAGAAGGGAAACTGGGAGATCCAGTCGGCTACTTAGATAGTTTTTGATTGATGGACTATGTGAAATAAAAGTCCAAAAGTAAAAAACAGGCTGGATATCTCATTAGGACTGTAAATCCAATGAGATTCTTATTCAGATGACTCTGGTACTCTTTAGAATAACATTTTCAAAATTTTCCATAAAAAGTAATAAATTAATTTTTATTTGAAATATCACTTAATAATTTTTCTTACGTTCTTGGGATTGAGGTTAGAAGAGTTTTATTGCATTTTCACTAGAAATGAGCTCTTTCAGTACTCATTAAGTGCTACTAAGTACTACCTGTTGTCTAATAAATGTATTTATATCAGAAAAAAACTTAAGTTTCAAAATAATGGATTTTTTTTATTTCCATAGAGCCCTTTCTAAGATTTCGTATTACTATTTCAGTGTCTCTTTTTAAGATGCTGTTTAGTTGATCAGGCTGCAGCTGAGTTTCACCATCTAGGCTACATGCTCACAGCTATTCAGGAAAGGTCTTGGCCTCTGACACACAGAAAGATCTTTTACCACAATTTCCATATTAACTAAATTATATGCAAACAGTCTCAATTGGAAAACTCTGATTTAGTTTTCCTTTTAATGTTTAACAGGTTATTTACCTGCTTTCATTGGAAATAGCTAAGTATCAGTACCCATGCATAAAAAAATTAGAAATGATTTTGGTCTTCCCGTACTGCTCATCTACTGCATCCTATCAATTGTCAAGTCAGTATTGTGTCACTGTTACTTTCTTCCTTACATTTATCACTAGTGAGCTTAAGAAACCTCAAAGATTTTCCAGTACTGACCAAAAAGAAGTATTTTGATGTAAATATCCTCATAAACTGCACATAATCTGCCATCCAATTCTACATAATTTGGGAGCCAGATGAGTCTCTTTACTCTATCATCAACTCAGTTTTCTAGGTGCGCTGGAAGATTTTCTGCTAACACTGTTGACTCGAATGTTGACTCCTGCTTTTCCCTGCCTATCAAAGTCAGTGGCTTCTTATTGACATCAAACTCATAGCTTAAAATCCAAGACTTTTCAGCGAACATTTCGATGAACAGATATATTTTGTGTGCCTCGCAAGGAGAGAGTTGCATGGTGAGTGCAAGGTGCTCCAAGGTTCCTTCCTCTGTGTAGTAATATCATCTTCACATCTGCATTTGAGTAATAAGGGTGATATTCTGTGATCAAATCCAGCATTAAACACAACTCTCTTCCAGCTCTCATTTCACCTGGATTCATGTTGGATTTGCTTACTCAAATGTTTGTTGCTTTCACTGTATTGTAAGCTCTTAATAGAATATGCCAAGACCTGTGATAATGCTTTATGCATGAAAGTCATTTTGTCAACATAAAAAAGAAACAAATGCATAAATGTGATTAGAATGTAATTGCAAAGGATTCCTATTCCAGAATGTAGATTAGACACTCAAAGCAATTCATCTATCCATGATCAAAACAATGAATGATTGCAAAATTATTAAATTAAGAAAAATTGATTCAAGATCTGAAAATGGAAAGAGTAAAAACCACTGAACCAGGGTTAAGATACATTTCAAGAAGACTGAAAAAAACTATCCACAGGAAAAAACTACTCCAAACGGAGATTTAATTTGTTAGGTTTGGTTTGTTGCTTTCCCTGGAAACCTCCCTGTAGTTGATAATTACAGTAATTGGGAAGAAGAAGAGGAGCAAGAAATAAGATCTTGATTAAAAATTGTCTATTTCATAGGCCACACATTTCTGGGTTTCCCTAATTGCAGTAGTTTTATTCAACCATTAGGCTATAGCCAGAAATGTACTAGCTAATTCATATAGGAGAAACTAGAAAAGACTGGGGAGTTTGGCTCAATTTTTCTATTGATGCACAACAAACTCCTCTACAAGTGTCTTCAAAAAACAATCATTTTATGAACTCATATATGTGCAGGTCTGTATTTGATGTAATGGGAATGTTGTCCTGTATAAAGTTCATTCAGTCAGTTACATGTGATGGCTGGGCTAGGCTAGAAGGTCATAAAGGCTTTCCCCATATGTATTTCCGGCTCCTCAAAGCCCCTCCACATGTCTTTCCTTTCTTGTACAGCTAATTTTGGTTTCTCCATGGCTTGGTAATCTCAGAGTGGTAGGTCATTTTAGCAGGGTCACTGGCTTCCAAATGGTGAAAGCAAATGCCCATTTTTATAGTTCAGACCAGGAGGTTTCATAAAGACAGTACTATTACATTGCATTAATCAAAGCAGGTACCAGGATCAATTCAGATTCCAATAGACTCCATAATCAATGAAACAAGGAAAAAAATCACACTACAAATAGTATGTGGGATTATAAGCATTTCTAGAATCAATTTCTAGAAGCAGGCCTTCTGTCCTCTGTACACAGTAATTCCCTCCTGTATATGAAATTCATTTACCTACTCACCCTCAAGATTTCATTGCATTATAAGTTCAGACCAACATTGAGGACCAGTATATCTTTATTTAAATTGAGTCCAGGTGAGAAAGATTTCTTTTGGTGTATTTGTTCCAGTACAGTGTTTCAGCTTCAGAAAGATACACAATTACAGAACAAAGTACTTCTGTTCACTCAAACCTTACCTATCATAAAAAATGAAAATACTGATTAAGTGCAACAGACTCATTCAAAAAGGGATAAACCAATGAAAAATATTAATTTTCCACAAAAGTTTTCAAATCTACTGAGCAAATGTCAGCATAATCCACAGTTCTGGAAACAAAAAATATCCAGCAATTATGGTCTAGCTCTACAACCAGGAAGACGTGCTAGTGGGAACTTTCTCTATTTCCTGTTTATGATCCAAAAGACATTGCCCATGTTTGCAGCTGAGTGGCTTTGTCATGTTGCTTCCTGCATGTAGGAATTTGTGGAGTTATAAACCTTTTTTCATTTTGAAATCTCTATCTCTTTCAGTCCAAATAAATACAGCTTTTACAAAAATGTTTTTCCTATATATTAAATTTATAATTTATTTATTAGTTAAAATTGCCAAAGCCACAGACACTTTCAGTACATGTCCCTCTCTTCTTTGGATTATGAATCAGGGTACCACAGGAAAAATTACTTTGAAAATTAGGAGTGTTTTTGCTGAGCTGACAGATCCAGGTAATACAATTTGTGTTTGTCTAAGGTCTTAAAGAGGGATCTTTCAAGAAAATCTTTGACTTAATCTTGCCCTTGAAACAGCATGTTGCAGATATCACCTTGGATTTGATCTTAACGTTGAATCCAATTCCTGTATCCAGTAGGGATACAATGGCAGCTGGAAAAAGTAGGAAAGTGAAGCAAATTTATTTCTAACATGGCATATCCTAGGCTAGAAACAATATCTCTAATTTACATGTGAATATGAAACCACGCCTTTTCTTGTTGATTTTTCTCAACTGACTAAATAATGTGTATTTAAGTAAAGTCAATCCACTTTTTCAGTATTGTGCCTGAAAATTTCCTTAACCTGATCTGCAAATTGATTAGAAATACACTGAAATCACCATAGGTCACAGTGATCACCAGTGTTCCAACAAGCTGACTTCTCCAGCCAGCAATAAGAATTTTCTTACTCCTTTTCCATACTCTATATTAGGTTCTTCTCCTTTTTTAGGTTTGTATTGGTATGTGACCATGAAATAATGGCCCATATTTAAAGTTTTTGTTACTCTAGAAGAAACTACTTTCTATAAATGGTGTCTAGAAGACACCATTTTCTATTTCAGCTGTAATGCTGTGTGTGACTGATTAACATCTCTAGTGTTAACACTGATTCCAGTCATTCGTGCCTTTGCTACACTCTCTCTGGGTTGCTCCCAGGTGATATATATATATATATATATATATATATATATATATATATATATTATGATCAAGATTTAGGACAGGGCTTGGCCAGATAATGTTTCTGCTTTGTGTAATATTAGCCAGGGTCAGTCTGTCAGGAGTAATTCCCTGGTGTGAGGTTGTATAAAAAGATCCCTAAAACTTTTGCTCTCATGTTTTTCAATATTATACTCCTCAAAGTCTACTTTTCTCCTTGTGGCAAACTTCTTTGTGGTCATCTCAGGTTATATAAATTGGCATCTCAGTGCTAAAAGAATGTTAAAAGACATGAAGAAAGAATTCAAAGATCTAAGGTTCAGTTTCTGAATTTATACAAAGTCACTTCCAAAATAAGTCAAAAACCTGTCTCAGATGGTTGCAGAGGGGAGATACGCTCCTTATTTGAAGGGGACATGTACAGCAACTGTGAGAATATGGCAGTGAGTGACTAAGAGGCATTCAAAATGTGATACTCTAAATCTACCACCATATATATGCAAAGGTGTCATTTCATGTGGGCCACTTTTAGGCAATGATTGAATCTCAGGGACACTGAATCAGAACCACTTACAAGATATCGGAATCCTTTGGTAGCCTAGTTTGACCTAAGATCCCCCTAACAGCATGGAACAACCTTTCCAGGAACTAGGCTCCTGTCTGACTGGGATCTGGGCTTTCCTTTATTTCCTCTTTCCTTGATGGAAGTCAGGCCTGCTTCACAGTATGAAAGGACTTCCCACCTTCTCTCTCTCTGCTTTTCTTCTAAGGGAAATCTCTCCAGTGAATGTTTTCACTTTAATCTCATTTTAGTGTCTGCTTCAGTGAACCCAAGAAGAAAAAGTCACAACTCAAAAACATGAGAGATAAGAGATATCACTGTGGATTTAGATTTAAGAGGACCACTTTATATATTATTTTGTAGTCAATATATCTGGTAATGTAGTTTACTCCATGTCTTGGTTGCTTTTCTCATTGCTGAGATAAAATACCCAACACCCAAAATAAAGGAAGAAAAGTTTTATTTAGCTCAGTTTGGGGAAGTTTAAGTGTATAATCAGCTGGCTACAAGTTTGGGTGGCATAGCACAGAGTAACACTTCAGGAGGGGCAGAAGATAGCAAAAGCAACAAAAGCAAAAAAAGGTGGGGTGAAAGGGAGGATAAACCTCTTTTTCCTCCCTTATGGTGTAAGCAGGCTAAGCCCCTCAGGTGGATGTAGCACTCACACCATCTCCATGCCCTCCTCTTGCAAAGGCTCAGGATGTTTACAAAGTGAGGAACCTGGCACCCGGCTGAATCACTTAAACTTCTGACCTTCTCAATGGACAATATCTTAGAAAAGAAACAGCATGTCTTCTACACCTCAGGATGTAGAACTGCTGAGTCACTTAGTTAAGCTTCCAGACTTATCAAGTTGACACAGTGTACCAACCATAACAGTGTGAGAGGCAATGCTGATAATAGAAGCAAAGACTATGAACTCATTTAATTTTTTTCATAAATAAAAAAAAAAAGAAGAAGAAGCCAAAGATCACCAAACACCTAAGGTAGACCAGCATCAAAACAGGGATGGCCTGAAAGGGAAAAGATAAGATTATGTTTCCCATAGTGGAGATAATAAAGGGAATCAGGAGAAACTTCTTCAGAAATTTTTCTTCTTAGATGTCAGTTTAGTAAAAGAAATTAAGCATATACTCTTATAAATTCCAAAATCAAGGTAAAAAATAAAAAATGAGCTCCATATACTGAGCTGTCTAGGCCCTTTGATGTTGCATAAATGGCCTTCTATGAAAGGGTCTGTTTTAATTCTTTATTTCTCACCTTCACAGCTGTTCTTCACACATACCATGTACAACTCCTTCTTGAAGAGATCAAGATTTTCTCCCAGTTTTGCAGATTTAAATTCCAATACCAAAAGTCCTCTCTTACTATTCATGTGCTCCATTACACACATATTGGTGACCATTAAAATTTACTCTGTCAATTTGATTAACTTGGTAGCTGCCCAGTCTACAGCCACCCATTCTGAACAGGCCCAGTCTTCTGATCTCAGAAGCAGGGTTGGGCCTAGTTAGAATTTGGATGGGAGATAATCTCTGTCTTGGGAGCTGCCCAAACAACTGATTAATCACACTTTTGGATATGTCTAGTTGAGTCAGGGAAGGGTGACAC
This sequence comes from Dolichotis patagonum, assembly GCA_004027295.1. Taxonomy (NCBI): domain Eukaryota; kingdom Metazoa; phylum Chordata; class Mammalia; order Rodentia; family Caviidae; genus Dolichotis; species Dolichotis patagonum. The sequence goes on along the minus strand of PVJX010010432.1, from coordinate 48,184 downwards.
TGGGTACTATGCATAGTGCCTGGACTCTTTCTCTTGGGTGCTGCTCTACCATTTTCCTTCTGAGCTGCCAATGACCAAACAACTGTGCTCTTCTACAAACTTTCACTGTGGTGCTCCTGCATAAGGATCTGCCAACTATATACTTAAACCTCTGACATCCTGAGATAAATTAAACATATCCTACTTTAATTTGTGATTACATATTGTGTTCCATCATTGTGATTGTACCTGACCATGTGATTTGGGAAGTCTTACACTCAGTTTGCAGGAGGAATATGGTAATGTTTGGCAATGGAGATAGAGAAGCCCTAAAATGCTATAAACACAGCTTAAACAGTGATACTGGTCAAATTTCAGAAGATTAGGATGCTGATACGAACAAAAATAACAAAGGACAGGATTAAGAGATTTCAGTTGGGAACAAGGACTTTATTGGCACTTGAACTAGGGGCCATTTATGTTACACTCTAGCAGTATGTTACATTTTTTTCCAAGTCCAAAACTCTGTGTAAGGTTAAAGTGATGGACTAATTAATTTGCAAGACAAAATTTCAAGAAAGCCCAATATTTAGGCTGTGTCATCAGCACTGCTGGATGCTTTTAGCCAATGAGAACTGAGGGCAGAATGCTGACCACAAAAATATGAAACTCTTAATTACGGCCCAAAAGAAACCAAGTATAGAGTTAGGCCCAAAGTAGTTGTGGTTACTTAACACCATTGAGAAAACAATTACAGGGACAAGAAAAGATGTCTTGAAGATTCGAGGGTACAAATTTGTAAACCTTGCACTGAGGTCAAAATCCCTGGGCACCCTACTCAAGTAATGACTTCTAGAGAATTTGTTCCCAAAATGAATTTCACTAATTTCACTGTGCTCAGCCATCCAAGAACTAGAAAACTTATGCAGCTATGGTGAAATGGGGCCTGCATACTGTTCTGCTTATAGCAGACTTTGATATCATCTGCTTGAGGCTCACTTTAGTAGCATACAGAATGAAATAGTTGTGGGTTCAGGAAGGCTTCTGTCAAGATTTCAAAGGAAGGCCTGAGAGGCCATGTAATGGGTTCCTAAGAGGACAGTCCTATAACCTGTGAGAATAAAACCAAATGTTCAGTGGAGATGCTATAAATTTGGAGATGCTAGGAATATGGAACCTCAAGCTCAAAGAAGAAGCTTTGATGGAAGCTGGAGATGGAAGACAAGCTCAAAGATGAAATTAAAGAAAGACCATGAGAGCTGCAACAAGCCAGACAAACTCTATGGAACTCAAAAGTTACCATTCTGTGCCCTGGATATCAGATACAGAGGTAAGAACTTAACATTTGTCCAGCTGACTTTTGGTATTGTTTTGATCCAATTATTTTCTAACATTCTATTCCTGCCTTCATGAGAATAAGAATATTTACCCTGTAGCATTGCACCTTGACATTATGTAATTTGCTTTTCATTTTTTCAGAGATTCACAGAAAAGAGTTTGCCTTCAGTTTCAGAGGAGACTTGGACTTGGGCTTTTTGGCAATGTTGGAACTGTTGAAACATTGGGGAATGAAGGGTTGCACTTGTAGGTGTAAACAAGTTGTTTGCATCATGTTTTGTGGAATTATGAACTTACATTTAGTTGAGAATTAAATATGGTTTAACGATATGCATTTAGGTGTCAAGGTGACAAGCAGTGGGATGTGGCAGTAAATCTTGATGATGCCAACTTCACTGACTTGGGAACAACCCAGGGGACTGGTTACTGAGTATGTCTGGGTAAGTGATTCAGGCATGACCAAGGGTACTATATATAGTCTCTGGAACCTTCCTCTCTGGTGCTGGTCCTTTGCTCTGATCTATGGTAACCATGAACTAAGGAGCTTTACAGTGCCATGCCTTCCACTATAGTGTCTTTGCCTTGGAGCTTGGTGATAATGTACTGAATACTCTAAAATCCTGAACTAAGTTATATTTCCCCTCTTTTAAGATTTAGACACTGTATATACCAACCATGATAAATCTGACTAATTCAATATGATAGTTTGATAATGTACTCACTGAAGTTTCTTCTTTCCCCCTTGTTATGAATATTCCTATGAATATTATTCTTATGAATGTTTTAGAAAGCTCTATACACACCAGAATTTAGAAGACTACAATACACATTTACATGTGCAACATATTTTCTGAGACTTAAACATTGGACTTTTCATAATGAATTAATTCTCCTATACACAAAAGTTTGAAGATTCAGTCACCTAATTAGATAATTTTATCTGGTGTATACATAACAGATCACTGTGGCTTAACATATACCGAGCAATAACAAGTACTGACTTGTTATTGATATAGTTTAGGTTTAAAATGCTCCCCCAAATTCTCATGCATGTGTAGGGTGATTGGATCATAAAGCACTATACTTATCAATGGATTCTTTTATTGATGAGTTCAGTAGCTGAATGGGAACTGGCTGGTGGTTGGTCACTAGAGTCATGACCTGAGAGGATACATTTGTTTTTGTCCCTGGTCTTTTTGCTCCTTGAGTTAAGCATCTTTTCTTCCCCATGCCCCTCTGCCATGCTATTTTTCCTTTGGAACCAGTCAACCTTTCCTCCTCTAAGTTGTATATGTCAAATATTTTGTCATAAGGATGAAAAAGTGACTAAGACAGAATTATACATTTTTTCAAACATTTCCCTTCACTTCTTTCTTATATTTCATAAAAGTTGCCTTCAGAATTATTTTCCAATTTCCAGAATTCTTAGTATTTTTTCTGGTTTTCTGTAGTCTATTTACTGGTCAGTATACGTTCCTTTGTGGTTTGGATCTAGAATGCCCCCAAAAGTCTCATATTGTTCAAAGGTAGAGCTTTTTGAGTATGATTAGATAATCAGCGTGCTATCCTCATCAGTGGGCTGATGCATTAATCAGTTTTTATCTGAATGTGCTCTCAGGAGCTAAGGCATGGTCAGAAGAGGTGGGTCACTGAAGCTATGACCTGGCAAACTGTATTCTTGTCCCAGCTTCCTGCTTTTATCTCTGTTTTCTGGATAACCTAGATTGAGTAGCTTTCCTCTTTCCTTGCCTTTGCACTATGACATCCTCCCCGGGAGCCAGGTGACTTTAGACTGAACCCTTGAAACAATGATCCAAAATAAATCTATCCTCTTGTAAGCTATAGGTGTAGGTATTTTGTCTCAGCGACAGAAAAGACATTAATGAATTTCTGATGTTTAGAAGATAACAATGTAAGCTTTTTGTTTACTTGACTAAAGAAAGAAGTAAACCACAAATGTGGAAAAAATATTGCTATAAATAAAAAATAAAACAGTACACAATATTATGTTTATGGTTTATGTCCCATAAGCTGAAAGTCTTCTCTAAGTGTGTATTGTAAAGGGATGACTGAATCTGAGGACATAAATTGGAAAGTAATTATCTAGGCAGCAGGAAAGGGTTTGAATTTTATTACCTTTTTCCTAAAAGCTGAAAAAAACACTATGACTTGCCACTAGAACAGATAGAATGAGGAAAAATAATAATCTGTTGTCTTTATGGAAATATATATGTTACACTTGCGAATTTTTAAAGTTGAAAGCAAGAAGCACCAAGGAGAAATGAAGAACGAGACTTGGCATGAAAAAGTTTGAAGATTCCTTTCCTTCCACACTCCAGCAAGAAAGAGAGTCACCTCACTTTCCAGGCTTCCAGTGTGCTCATCTGTCTTTATAGGTGTGGAACTAGAAGACCTATCTCTCAGCTTCCCTTCTGCTCAAGAGGTTAAGAACACCACTAAAATTCCAGTTGAACTGTATCATTTCCTGTTTTTACTTCCAATTTTGGTCAGAGTCATGCAGTACCATTCAAGTGCAGTCTGCTCAACTGATAGATGTGAAAGGAGCAGAGCAGCTCTAGGAGTCCCAATACTCCAACCATATTCTCCACAACCACACATCCAACTCTACTGTAATGGAGAAGGAGTGCTCTTTTCTTCTGCGCTTACAGTATAAGGAGCAACTAGTGGAGTGAGAGTGTCTTTATAATCTTAAAAATCTTCTTATTGCTCTAATTAGCATATATACATTAACACAAATCCATCTCAACATACAGCCCATAATACATGAGTAAGTATACTACACAAAAGCTCCAAATAACATTACCATATTCAGGACAAGGAAATTGTCAGAGGAAGCTCCAACTTGATGACTTTGCTTTTATTTGCATAGCTCTTATATGTAGCACTGTAATCTATAACAGAACATAAAACTATGATATCATGCTGGACAGTACAATCAGCAGAAATTACAGTACTGTATAAACAAGGTATACTATACAAAAAGACACTGAAACTCTATAAATAAGATGTAAAGAACTGTACAAAAATATATGGGTTTTAAGTCTGAGCAACGGGTTATAAGTTTAAACAATATACTTCTGTCCTGAATCCAAATAGTCATTAAACAGGTAGGTCACTATTATGGTTTGTGTCCAATGTCTCCCTTAAGTCTCATGCTCTCAAAGGTGAGGCCTTTCAGATGTGGGTAGATCATGGGTGTATGATGCTGGATTAGGGTGTGTGATACTGGAATTAATGGTGCACAATAACTAAATTGGTTTAACATACTTTTGAATGTGTATAATGGAAGCCCCACCCTGAGTATAAGTGACACTACTCAAAAGGCTTGTAGCTTAGAGTAAAAGGAAAAGGTACTCTCCTGAAACCCTGCCATGGACTCTTTCCCTTTTGTGCTGCTTCTCTTCCACGATTCACTGCCTTGGAGGCAGCTGACTATGAACTGAAGGCTCTATAAAACTTTCCTCCTTTAACTTGTGGGTTTAAGGTATCTTGTCATAGCAATGAGATAGTAACTAAGACAGTCATTAAATGAAGCATATCTATATGCAATTTCTTTTTACAACTCTGAAATAGAATTATATGAATGGTACAAAGCTTAGAAAAATTTAGGAAATGTTTAAAAATAATACAAAAAATGACCATTTCTATTTTTCTGAATGTGAGATAAATAATTTAGTTTACTCCTAAATGTGAAATAAAGTTCATGTGATTTAAGGATGAAAAGAAAGAAGTAGAAATTAAAACACTAAATCTCTGGAAGCCAAGTGTATCTTAGTGATTATTAATTATAGTTTGTATGATGGTTATCTGTAACTTATGGAGTTGCTGGTATAAGAAATTGGGTCCTAATTCCACTGGCAAGCATACTTATAGAAGCAGGTATGTTTAAATGCTTTTGTACTTATGATCAATGCCTGTCAAGTTCCTGGGAAAAGAGATAATTTTCAGTTGAAGAGTATTTTTATGAAATAACTCTATAGTCCAGAGAAATTTGCTCCCCTTCCAGAAAGGAGGAGCCAGGACATGAAGAGACAATATTCAAAAATACTTGCACATAATGATAAATCCTACCCACTGTGGTACATCAATTGTCTTTGCTTAACTTAGTCATCTTCTTCTAACTCCAGAAAGTGAAGAGATACTGGCAGTAACTGGGCTGACTCATAACCACAATAACACATTTCACAAACAATCTCTAGAACTGGTGCCACAATTCATATGATATCAACTCTTACCCTGTAACCAAGAAGCCTTCACAACCAAGAAGCCAGATTATAAAAGGAAGCTAAATTATCCAATACACTCGTCAATTAATAACTGTTTACAAGTATCACTCTGGCAGTATAATTAATCACTGCTCTAGCTCCAAGATGAGTGCTTCTCTTTTCAAAATTAAATTAAGAAATCATTCCATTTTCTTTTGTTCTTTTAAAAACATTCTTCTAAAATGTTGTTTGTATTGTTTTAAAATTAGGAATTTGCTATTTTTTTTACATATGTCTTAAATATTTGAAGATTTTTGTCTTCACCTTGCCTAAGAATGTTCTATCTAAACATGCACACATCTATTTAAATTTAAAAGTAATATTATAGAGCCCAATAATGTAATTTCAATTATCTTAGATAAGTGGAATTCAAACCTCTGCCTATTGTATCACATAGTTACCATATTCATTCCATCTAAATAACTAAAATAATGTTTTAAATTTATGTTTTAAAGCATTTAAAGTTAAAGTACACTGTAATTAGCTTTTTTTCCCCTGTTTTCCTGGATGTAGGACATTTCTACTTGATAGAAATAAAATTACAGTAAATCAGATGAATTGCTGGAATTTCTATGGAATTATTTTATGTAAATTTTTAATTTTTAAAAAGTCAAATTTAAAATTTTAAAAATATAGCAGAGGCATAGAAAATATTATTAAAATAGTAAGAGTTCTTAATCAAATAACCTTTTCAGGTTGTGAAATGTATAGAGTAGAATCAATGCATAACACATAACTTGGTAGTAATAATTCCTACATAGAGGCTTCTTTCTATGTATTACATTTGTTTCCCCAAAATCATTAATTAGTGTAGCCTTGGTGGTTAATCTCTATAGAATACGTCAGTGGCTTCCTTTACACTAGGGCTTGCAGTTGTGTTGTGCTAATGGTAGGCACTTGCAAAAGAACAAAAGACAGAGTAAGAACATAGTGGTCAGAACAATGGTCTTTAAGGATGTCCATATCCACATCTATAGAACACGTGAATTTGTTGCCTTACATGGTCAAAAGGGTTCTGCAGAGATGATTTAAATTAAGAGGAAATAATTTATGATTCTCAGTTATCTCAGAAGCTCAGTATGGTCACATCATTCTTTGTAAGAGGGCAGCAGGATTCAAGTCAGAGAGACCGAAGAGAAATCAACATAAGTGAAGAACTCAAGAGAGTCAGAATGCTGAAGATACTACGATGGAAGACAACCTGTATGACTGCATAAGCCAATGAGATACATGTAGTATTTTCAAGCTCCAAAGCCATAAAACAAATTTATGTTACTAGAAGCCACTATCATTGGAGATGTGTCAAACCAGGGAATTTAAACATAAAGCAAGCACAGAGTATTACTTTGCTCAGCCCTCTTATTGCAGATTCGATATCAGCTAAATATGTTGTTCTTTGAAGCCCACAGCTTGGATCATGTAGCCTCTCTGGGATCCAGTAATCATTCAGGCCCTCCCCTTTTGAAGCCAGGGTCATTTTGTACATTACTTGTTGGTCTCTGTAAATTTTGCTCAAAACTCTGTAACTGCCCACTTCAAGAATGTGACATTTCCTATTGAGATTCTGAGATCCTGTGATATAAAGTCCTTAGTGAGATCTAGCCCCATTAACTATGACTCCGTGCATTTTATTTTTACCTGATTATGTAGTTTCCTATGGTACCATATTCACCTATTCAAATTCACTCATTCAGCATATATTTCTTTACAGCCAACTATGTGCCAGCCTTTGTGCCAGTTATTGGGCATAAACAAGGAATTGTCTGATATAGTTTGCACTTTCGTGGGGAAAGGCAAGCATTGATGGATGAATTACAAGATAAATGTACTATCGTAACTGTAGTAAGTGCAATGAAGAAGTGCTATAAATAAAAAAGAGTGTATTCTTAGCCATAAAGGTTAGAGAAAATTTACCAGAGGAAGTGATATATAACTGGAAAGCTAAGTGTTTTGAGAAGGAGAATGCAAACAGAAAGGAGGAGAATGAACAAAGAACACATTACACAAAAAGAAAGTGTGTATCAGTGTATCAGAATCCTATGGCGGTAAGCAGGGCCTGAAAAAGATAAATAGCTGCAGTAGTCAAAGTTCAGCACAGTGAAGCAAAGATATGCCTGGAAAGTGTGAAGAGGCTGAGTCATCAAGGTTTACTTTAAGGAGCAAAGTGTTTCCTGAAAAGCAATTGCAAGGGACTGAATGTTTGTATTCCCCCAAAGTTCACACTCTGAAATTCTAATCTCCAACATGGTGAAAATGAGAGCGGGGACTTTGAAGGGGGTAATTAGGTCATGAGAGTTGAGAGCTCATTAATGATATCAGTACTCTTATAAGAGGAACTTCATACTTTCTCTAACACTCTTTGGAACACAGGAAGAAGTCAGCAGTCTGCAATCCAGAAGAGATTCCTCACCAAACCCCACCGTGCTCTTACCTTGATCTGAGATTTCCACACTCAAAACTACAAAACACAAACTTCTGGGCTTTGGCAGGCTGCATCAGCTAAGGAGACAAATGCAGAGGCTGTTTAATAATGACTAAGAGATTCCCCAATCCCGTTTCAGAATTTGGAACAAGGTAAATTGCAGTATGGGCAGACTATCTTTATGCTTTAAATATATGCTTTGTAATTGCTCTAAATTCCAACTAATTAGATGAGGATCTACCCTGCAATGTTAATGTTATTTTGTATCCCTGAGTACTTTATCTAAATTGTGATATTTATTTTCCTGTTTTCAAAAATTTAGAGTAAAAATTAAATCTGAAATCCAGGCCTCTGAATGGAACATGTTATGTATTTAGCTAAAACAATACAAAAGTCAAAGAGGAAAGTGGAATTTATAATTTGAAAAAAAAACAGAAAGGAGTAAGTCCTTTCTATATAAGCAAGTAGACAGATTTTCCAAGGTGCAACAAAAATATTAGATGTAAGATGCTTGCGAAGTGCATCTTTAACCAATTTCTTGATGTTTCCATAAGAAATTCTTCAATCTGCTTTCTTGTTTAAATTTCATTCTACTGCTTAGAAAACCAGACCATATTTTGCCAAGGTTTACTGTTGTGCTATTTATAGAAAGGAAGGGTGAATCAACCTTTAGAGCCATTCTTCAATAGCCAGCCTAAGTTACCCAGTGGGCTGAAAATTACGAGATTCTTTGTGTCCATATGGAAAACTGAACGGTCCTGATCAGAGATGCTTCTATCAGATTAAAATACAAATTAGCTAAAAGGGATAAAACTGGCACAGTGTTAGTCCAATTCCATTCATTTTTAGTTCACATACAAAAATTATTTCAGACTAGAATAAATGCAAAGATCTTTATGCTGGGCTTTGCATCCAATCAAGAATAAAACTATTGGTTGACTAGACAAAATCTGGCTATTTACAACCCAGAGTATTCCCAAAACACAACCAGGATTTATTTGGAGCAGTATAGTTACAAAAATGATTGGCCAAGAAGAAAGTTTTTCGTGTGTTCACAAACTTCTATACACAAACCTTGCTGCATACCATACAAGGTCACACAAGCCAGCACCCCAGGAAGATAAGCACTCCTCCTTCAAAGGAAGGAGGGGCAAAACAATCCAAGGACATATACAAACATATAGTTGGATCATTTTTCTCGTTCTTTGTTTCTTTCTTTCTTTCATTCATTCTTTCCTCTTCTTTTTTTGGGGGGGTGGGGACAAGGTCTCAGTTGCTAAATTGTCTATGTTGTACTTAACATGTGAAACTCCTGCTTTAGTCTGCCAGAGAGCTGGGACTACATACATGCACTAGCACACCAGGCCATAACTGAATGATTTCTGCAGGCACTGGGTTATAAAAGTGTTTGGCATTTGTCAGTCATTTGGACCCACAGTAAAGAAAGCAGGACAGAGTACTCCTGGATTACAAAAATCTGAGAAAAATACAGGGATGGATGGCATTGAAAAGGATTGAGGATTGTTTGATTTGCAATTAAAAATTGTACAGGATTGTTATCTTTAAGAATTTGGAAGAACAGCTCCCTAGGCTTGCAAGGCCTCAAAAACTAGGGTATTAAGAATACAGACAGGCCACACCCAGGGCAAGCAGAAAGAAGCAACAGCGTTTCCTGAGATCTGCACCATGTTGGAACTTAGGGCGCTGAGCATACCAGCAACCGGCCTGCTGCCTACTGGGGCACAGGCTGAGAATCAAACATACCATTCCGCCTACCCTCCCATTAAAAAGTGGGATCCAGGGATCTGGACATCTCATGGGAGGTTGTGTATGTAATTCAGGGAGTGGGGGGAATTTCCTTCAACTATCTCTTTGAAGGCAGATATTTTTATCGCCCTTTTGCTTTGTCCTGATTAATGGTGTTGCTCTATTCAATATTCTGTTTTGATAAGTTCTATAATATTGTGTATTTCTTTTGATTTTGCTATACCTGATTGAAAGAACAACTATTGTGAAGATAACGAGATATACAATGGTGCCTATTACTATTGTCCTGGTGACCTGCTGTGATGTTCTCTACCAATTTCATTACACTGTCTCAATTGGCTTTATTCCATCCTGTTTTGTTGTACATTACTACCTCCATGTTAATAAAAATTAAATTTAAAAAACAATAGAACATGAGAAAACAAGGTAACAACAACAACAAAAAAGACTACAGACAATGAAAAAATATAATTCCTAGATAAAAGAAATAAAGGAAGGTTCTTTTTGTGTCATACTAAAGAAACAATGATTTGGCATAAAATCTACATGTTGAATTAAGGCAATAAGAACACATCAAAGTACTTCTGGTATGTAAAACATCATTTTCTCTGTTTTTATCCTGGATTTTTTCCTCAATTTTCAGCCACACTGATACTGTGAAACTCAGCTCTTTGCCTACTCTTCCCTTCAGTAAGAACTCACCTTCAAGGGTAAGCTTTTTGCCTACTGCCTTCAAAAACTATAAATGCTGCCAAGGGAAAAGTCTGTGACAAGTGGGAAGTCACCTCATGTGCTCAAATTCTGTCCAGGACCAAAACCTTGCAAACTCTTTCCCTTTTTTATTATCATTCAGAGTCCAAGAATTGCTTTGTTTTGGTGTTATTTTTTTCAATTCTGCTAATTGACGTCAAATATAAGTATTTTATTATTACCTCTTACTTTCCTTTTGGAAGGTACTGTCTCTGGTTATGGTATTCTGTTTCCACTCAGCACTTTGCAAATATCTTCCAGTGGGATAAGTGCTTTCATTTTTTCAGTTGTGAAGTCAAATTAATTGTTGGTCTAATTGCTGCTTCTTTGGAAATAATATCATTTTTTTCTCTGGTTTCTCTTTACTTTCAAAAGTTTTAGTATGAAGCACAAAGAAGTGGGATTCTTTTGGTTTACTCTACTTACAATTCTATAAATCTACTTGAATTAGAATATTAAAATCTTCAGTTTAAAAAGAAATTCAGCCATATGTCCTCAAATATTGATTTTATCTTACTCTCTCTTTTCTCTCCCTCCACAACTCTAATTATAGGTGTATGTTACTTTTCTTCAGCAACTTTTACTTTTCTTGAATGTGTTTTCAATTGTTTTCATTCTGTTACTTCACTTTTATCTCTGGGGTACTAATTTTATCAACTAAATATTTTATTTTACTTCTTTGATTTTTCAGTTGTGTAACATGTATTTCCATTATATTTTTATGTCTTTATGAAAATTCTCAGTTTTGCCTTTAAGTGCTTCATTTTAAGGTTTATAAATGATAATGGTATTATCTAGACTCTCTGTGGGACTCTTTAGTTTCTTTTATTTCTCTTGATTTGCAACATGATTGTTTCTTTGTGCTTCGCTATTTTTATGAAGTGCTTTATATTGCATATAAATGTGAAGATAATTTTGAGTTCTAGGTTAATGTTTTCTTGTTTATAAAAGGATTTGTATTTGCATCTGAAAGATGGACAATAATCTTAGTAATGTTAAATCATACAATCAATTTTTTAAAATTGAGTTAATGGGAAAGATTTAATGCCCACAGTTTCTGGAGTATTTCCATTTCCCCTCTAATTTTACAAAGAAAAAATATTGTAAAATCCCTTCATTATTCTTCTACCTCTTAACCTTATTTCCTGTGGGATTTCTTATTCTTTCAAATAGCTATTTTAAATATATTTTCAGATTTCATAACTGTTTTCTGTGGAAGAACTGATCTCATTTGCCTAGTGTAAATGGAGTATTAGATCATACTCATCTCTTAATTAATTTACTGGGCCTTAAGCCCCACATATTAATTATAACCAGTTTCACTGACTATATTTAGAATAGACATGCTTAGAATCTGACAAAATCCCCACAAGGCAAAAATTTAACCTGCAATATAAAAACCAAAGAACGGACCCTGATGCTCCCTCCCTCTACCAGGACAGTAAATTCATAATGCATGCTGGGAGAGTATATGGATGAGTGCTATTCTTGAAGCCAAATGAAATAGCAGTAAAAGCCCCAATTCACTCACAAGTTTGGCCCATGCAAAACTGAATGAATCACAATGGATTACAGTCACCTACTGCAAATTGACCAGCTGGCAACCCAAAGTGCTACATGTGTTGCTGCTTCTCAAGCAAATTAGCACAATTTCTTAACAAGGACAGTGGGTATTGATATGGCATTTTCTTTTCTGTAAACATTGAGAAAAAAATCAAAATAATTCACATTTACCTGGAATACAGATCTGTGTATGCTTTTGTTTTCCTGAAGCTTTTCACTTTTCTTGCTCTTTACCATAATATTGGGTGAAAGACAAACAGCTATCTGGACATTCAAATGAAGACAGTGCATTCAACGGATGATACATTAATCCACTCTGTTTGTGACATTGCATAATTGATCCTGATGAAGAGGTGGCAAATCTTCTGAGTACCTTGATAAGACACAGGCATTCTAAAGAGTGAGAGATAAGTACTGCAAAGGTTTATAAGTCTGGCCCATCAATGAAGCCAAAGCCAAAGTCAAGATAAATGCTTAAGTTTCATTATAAATACCAAGAAAATGCCCCTGAAATTCCTTTCACCTGATACGGTGAAGAGGAAAGCTGGACATTTGGTAAGCCTCTCTTCAATTCAGGACCAGAAAACTGTCATAACTCCTACACTGCATGAGGTGACCCAAATCAGGTGTCTGCAGCTTAGTACCTACAAGTCAAGAAACCCTCATGATATATACCTGCAAAGGAGTAAGTACCGTGCTCAGGACCTAGCTAAACTTTAGAAAGGGAATGCAACACAGTCATTTGAGCCTTGCTCCAAAATAATACCAACCATAGCCACGCACTACACATCACTGCAAGAAAGAGATCCTGTTTCCATCTCATGTTAATGATCTCTGACAGAAACTGAGTGACTACAGACAAATCCCAGAGTGATCTTCTAGGAAGAACTTCTCACTATAAAGCAAGTGTTAATGAAATCCTCCAGGTCACAAGATCAGAGCAGAGAAGCTATATAACATGTAAAGAACTGAAAAACATCAGGCCTCCCAAATTCAAAGACCCAATCCAAAACTGGGCATCTGAGATGAATACACACTTCTCAGATGAAGATATACCAATGGCAAATAAATACATGAAGACATACTCAGTGTCACTGGTCATTCGAGAAATCCAAATCAAAAAGGCACTGGGATTCCATCTCACACCAGAAAGAATGGCTGCCATCAAGAAAGCAACTGATAACAAATGTTGGCAGGGATGTGGAGAAAAAGGAATAATTCTCCACTGTTGGTGGGAGTGTGACTGGTGCAACCACTGTGGAAATTGATGTGGAGGTTTCTTTAAAAATTAGGATTGGAAGCCCTATTTAATCCAGCTATTCTTCTTCTGGGTATTTTCCCAGAAAAATTGAAAATGTCATGCCACAGTGATATATATATATATGCACCCACGTTTATAACACAATTTGTAATACCTAATTCTTGGAAAAAACCAAAATGCTTATCAATTACAGAATGAATAAAAAAGATGTGGTTTTTTAATACAATGTAATATTACTCAGATATGAAAAAGAATAATCTTGAGGCTTTTATAGGTAAATGGAGGCAACTTGAGATCATACTCATAAGTAAAATAAATCAAGCTCACATTTATAAATATCATATTGTCTCCCTAGTATAAAAATAATAAAAAATAAAAAACTGAAAGAGTAATAACATCCAAAATGTACAATAGATACTGTATTAATGAAAGGGTAAGAAAGTGCTCAGAAAGAAGGAACCACTGGATAGGCAAAGGAGAAAAGGATGAAGGGAAAAGATTATATGTATGTAGGTATACAGATATAACTGTACTGTGAATATGTATGCAAGATAGATAACTATACTAACAATCTCTGTTAGTTCATCAAAAAGAATAGCTTTTACTGTCACTGTTTGATTGTTTGATATGGTCATGGGTGTACAAAGGTCCACATGGGAAGCAGCAAAGGTTTTAGATGGTTGATCAGGAGCCTTAAAAGAATCATATTAAATGACCAGAGAGAGACATTTAGACAGAATTATGGGAATGGGTACAAAACACGAGCATGTATCCATGAGAGAATATCCCATAGAAGAGAGTCATTATGCAAGTGAATTCAGCAGAATTAACAGAATTAGCAGAATGAGTTTGCTTGTTTGTCCCACTCCATTCACAACTTCTTTTCTGAGAGAATATAGCCAATAATCTGCCAACAAAGATACCTAGCTGTCTCACAATCTGCTTCTAGGGATCTCACCTGTGACAGTCACAGATAAAACCATCCCACTATCACATGAACACAAAAATCTAACAGTTTTGGTTTAAAACTTGAATGGTGAAAAAATTTTCTGAGAATTTGGCACCACAGACTTTCCATCATATTAGTTAAAATTCTGACACATATTTCTTACTTGTATGGAAAAACCCCAATATAAACACAAAAATGAAGTTCAAATAATCCAAGCTATTAATATTTTCATTTGTTTTGATTCTTTCAAGTGCTAAAATAAATTCTCCCTGCTATCAAAATATGAAAATACAAGGGAGAACTTTACATATGTTTTACTAAATACAAGAAGTCAGTTAATGTTAGACCTCATATAATTCGAAATAATGACATTCTGGAAATGTTAAATAGATGCAGTAGACCAGTGACTGCCAGGTATTTAAAAAGAAGAAATAAGGAATGGAAAGAAACAGATAGCTTTATAAGTGAGTTTTAGGGCAGTGCAATTATTCTGAATAATTTCGTAGCAGTGGACACACAATATTATGCAGTTGTTAAAATCTATAGAACTATACATAAGACAGAAACTACCCTAATATAGACCAGGAGCTGCCGTGAATAAAAATGTATCAATATTGGTTTATCTACTGTAACAAATGCACTCCAGTGCAAAATGTTAATAACTGGTAATTGTGGGCAGGGCAGACATAATGTATGGGAAGTAAGTAGTTATGTACTTTCTGAGAAATTGTTCTGTAAATCAAAACTAAAAACAGTTTATTAATTCAAAATTATTTAATTCACTAAAAATAATTTCAAATAATAATTAAATATTAGGTTAGATAGAACTGAAAGCAATTAAGCTATGAAATAGATCTTTAAAATTGCACAGAATGTAGCACAAGTATATAAATGTATAAAAATATTAACAGAAGATTGTGACTTGTGCTGCTATAAACATGGGTATGCATATATCCTGATAATTAGATGACCTTAATGCTTTTGAGAAGATACCTAAAAGTAACATAAATTGGACACACAAGCTTAAATATTACATATTTTCTTTTACATGAAAATCCAAAAATATAAGTAAAGAGCAAAGTAAAAGTTAGGTAGTTTAAAACAGAGATAGCTTTTGCTAATCGGAAGTAAATCTAAGGGAAAATATAGGAGGGGAAGGGGACTTAAAAGAATTATAATGTAATATGTACTTGTACCAACTCCTCATAGTGAACACAATCATTATTTTCTATAAATACGCACTAATAAAAGTAAATAAAAATGAGAAGATTGATGAGACGAAAAGAAACAATGAGAAAAATCTACTGCATAGCCTACTTAAGTGCACACAGAAAGTAGAGATAGCAAATCAGTTGCAGTTAGCTAAGAAATTCCCAGAAATAAGTATATGTGTCCTATAATTCAGTTATTATAAAACACTTTAAATTAGGCATATACATTTTTAAAAGGCCACAACATGCAGAACAAAAATTTTGAAAAGTGAACTTAGAAATTAGTACTTTCATATGTATCTGCCAAAACGAAACAAATCAAACTACAGCCAATAAGAAATGAAAGCAGAAATTTACAAAAAACTTTTCAGAGATTAGAGATGATGATTAGATTGACAGTGGACTCAAATTACTAACAATGCAGGGCAAGAAATCATAATATACTGCACTCAAAATGAAATAAACATAACTGAATACTAGAAAAATATCAGTATATTTGTCTAATAGAAACATTGACGAAAATTTTTGCAAATAAAGAATTTCATGTAATACATATTTTAAAATTTAATTCAATTAAAAAACAATTTAAAATTCTTATAATAAAATGTTTAACCTTTATAGTGACTCAAATACTGTTCTTTCTAGTAATGCATCAGTATAAAATTATGTAATTTACCCAGGTTGATGCCAAGTGAAAGGAAAAATATCTAAATAAAAGAGGACAATTTTTTAGCATGTCTGCATAGCTTTAAACAAAAAAAAAAATTACAAAAGGTGAAATTCAGTCTAAGAACTATAGAGAGAAAAAACCATTATATAAAAATACTCAAATACGGTCTAGTATTGAATAATATAGGAAAGAACTTATTATAGCAGTAGCCTTAAAACACAGTAAAGTTTCAGAAGAATTTATATGGAGAAATTTAATAAACAAGTAAAATCAAACTTGAATAGAGGTTAATAAAATTGATAAAATTTTATGTCAAATGTATCTATATCCAACCCCCCAAAAATGTTGGCTTTGTAGTTTATGCTGTCATAAATTGTAATGAAAAACTGAATATACATATGCCATGACTGAAAAGAACACAAACTTAGCACAAGAATTGAGATGTAAGTAAAAAATTTTATTTAAGGCTTTGAAACAAACACGTCCCTCAGGTAAAATCATTATAGGAAAGAAATAAAACAAATATAAAAATGCATCACAGATCCACATTTCTATATAAAAGAGGAAATTCTAATATATTGTTAGAGTTGTAGAATTCTTCATGTTTTATATTGATTTTATGCAATAAAGGAAGGGAAAAGCAGAGAAAAATGCAGCCTGCTTTGCGAGCTCTGAGTAGCCAAGAGAGACAAATCCAATAACTCAGTGTATCTCAGGCACTCACGGTTTGTGGAGATTTAATTAAAGAATAATTATAACTAATTGGAAAGAAAGATGACTAAGCTATGTTATCATTCGCATCTTCAAAAAACACTGCAGCAAAGTCAACAAAATGTAGACAAAAAGAAAACAAACTGCATTTTAAACAGCTGTTGAAGGGAAATTTTTGACTGGAAATGAAACAAATGGCAATCTAAACAGTTAAGTCCTACATTTTGTCAAATCATCTATGGAACTAAGAAGGCTAAAGAGCAAGCACTGTGAAAGAGGGCATAGAATCTGTTGGGGTGGTGCGCACCCGTTATCCCATCTACTCTAGAACCTCAGGGTCAGGGTCTTTTAAATTTGGGAGTTTGAGTAACATTAGGGAAAAAGTGAGATCCTATCTAAAATGGAAGTAAGAGAGAGGAATGAATCTTTAAAATCTGTAAAATAAAGCATGTCTTTCCAGCATTTTGTCTGACAATGTAAATATCGAAGATTTTAAACAACATGTCTGTCTGTAATATATACAGATGAGTGCGCGCAAAGCTGGAGCTAACTAGACAGGATGTTCCAGCAGAAAAGACTCAAAATTAAGGAGTTGTTCTGTTACAGTAAAGGTTGTCAAAAGATGATTATGGTATAAATATTGGTAAAATACCTGATTTTTTAAATTTTTGAATACAGATATGAGCTTAGGTTGGAAATATTAAAATTCCTTTTAAAATACATATATCTGAGAAGATATGCAATACACTATTAAATGCCAATTCACAGTATTCTTTTATGGCTTTCTCCTTGTCATCATATGATTGAATCACCCCTTTCAAAAGGAGTGATCATGAATAGGAGGAAAACATAATGATGGATAACATATAGTCCCAAAACTAGACCTGACATCTAAAGGAACAGGCCATCACAAGCCAGCTAGAATTTCTGGCTAAAATAGATGTGAGACAAGGGGACAGCAGAATATAACTTGGGGAGCAGAAAAATCGATTCTTGGCTTAGCCTTACTGGTGACACTCTGGCAACAACCTGGACAAGTGTCTGACACATTAACAAAAAGACATGATGAGGCATCGGTCCGAAAAAAAAAAAAAAGATAAATTCTTAAAAAAAAAAAGATAAGCCAAGGACTAATGACTGGGAAAACAGGGTGAAAAAAAATGTGATTTAATCAGATCTTTTAATAACGAATGAATGAGGAACCCTAATAGACCTGAAAGTAGAATGCAAAAAAGTCTAAAAATCTATATGTAAGCAAAATTCAGTTAGTATCTCAAGCTGCCCAACACACACACACACACACACACACTTCCTAAAATGTAAAATGTGTTTCTATCATTTGCAAAGTTGAACGAATTTGCCTTCATGGAATAAAATGAATTGTCTGTCACGTGGTATTTTTAAAGTTTTAGTAGTGTTTTAGTTTATTTTTATTTTCTTAGTGGTCAGTTCATCATGGATTATCAAATGAGTGTATCTACTGAATATAGTTCATACTACAGATACAGCATGATTCACATTTTCAAAATAATTGTAAATCTTCATTTAACCAAGTGACAATGTCTATGAACTAAAATATATTGAAGAAACAGATTGGATTATTCATTACTAGAAGAGAAAAACCTGTTTTCCGAAACAACTATTTTAATTAATATGCAAAAGCCGTAATTGCTAAAAGTTGTATGATATTTTCCATATTCCAAAGTCAAGGAATCCATGTACAGAAGCAATGATTCACTAAAAATATGTGTAAAGTATCAAAAATACCCTCAACATTTGGAGAAGCCATCATGTAACATACACTGCTATAAACCTGCTTGAAACTTTAAAAACTGTGGCTTGATCATTGCAAACACTGACTTTTGGCAAATTTCTCTTCAAGGAATTTGTAACAAACTAGCTTCCTGAGGATTGATATTTTTCTTCACCGGGAAGTTGACTAAAGTTAATATTGTCCCTTTCTCCTTTCTCTATGCTCTAGCCATCCTACAGCATGGCCTTCTCATACATTATTCCCCTTTCCATACATGAAGTCTTTTTGGATAGTGTTTCATTTGGCTAAACATTATACCATTTCCTCTCCTAGGCACCCAGTGAAATCCTGCTTGTTTCCAGCCAGATGTAAGTTCCAGAGAACATTTTCTTCTCCCAATGGCAGCCAACGCTGCACTGTAGTTACGCATTTGTTGGTTTGAATGCTTGATTCATGACTATTATAGGTAGAATTTTTAAAAATAAATATTTACTACTCTTCCTTTTGGTATAAATTATTTTCCTACTCTATAAATGTTGGACTTGGCTTTGTGAATTGTTTAGATCATGGTCATTTCTGATCCAAAGTCCTAAGAAGCATCTCCCTGGTTTCATCTGCTGTCTTCCTCTTGCTTTCTGCTATTTACTGTAAGAATATGCCCTAGAAACCACAGAAGGAGAAACACCTGAAGCAGAACTTCATCCTCTCCTCTCTGACAGCCAACCTCCGTGAGTTGAAGCCAACCTGGAAAATTGTGAGTCAAAAACCATAACTTGTTTTTAAATTCCTCGGTCTAGGAGTAGGCTAGGAACAACATTGATAGATTGACTACTACAATGACTCTTCTTCAAACTATACAGGAAGAATTCCTGAAAAATGAATAAATGCATGAAAAATGCAAATAACATAAATTGTATACTCTGACAGTATAATGACTGACTAAAATATGGTTCATTAGGGTTGAATATGACTATAATAATTAAAAATAAATTTTCATTTTCTTAACTTTCAAAGTCTATGTTAAAAGATAACATTTTAAGAACAATACTATAGATCATTATAAGGAACCATTCTAGATACAGAATCACAAAAGGGACATACTCTGTAAATTCCACAAAATATAGTGGTACCTCCTTCATGAACTTTGTGAATCCTTCCATGATTCTGAGAAAGATGGCCACCTTGGAATTCCCCCACATGGCTGCCATGGTGTTCCTTGGGAAAGATGGCTGCCATGGTGTTTCTCTTTACCAGGTGTGCAGCTCTCAAACAGAAGTGTTCATGAAATGAAGTATTACTGTAAACTGCCTGCATAGATACACATGAAAAATTATTAATATTTCAGAAAAATATGTATACAGATCAATACAAACCTAAAAATAGCATTATAAACATATACATTATTTAAAAATTAAAATTTTGTAATTTTGTTTGACTTGTGCATAAAGTTGAATTTTAATTGTTTATTGGTATAATCTAGATCATATACATAGTGATCACATTCATCATAGGCAATTTGTACCTACACATAATATATTTTGATTTTTTTTCTCATTCCCCTCCCCACTATTCAACCCCTCGTCTCCTACATATTTACAAAAGCATTCTTATCATATTTTAATTCTTCTTTTCTCTTCCTTCCTTTCCCTTCTCCCTCCCTAGGTCCACTCCCTTTTGAACATTTTCTTTCTATATCACAATATCTATTATATATTTTGGTCTTTATTTACACTTTGAGTTTCCCAAGTCTGAGAAACAGTGTGATATTTACATATATGTGTCCTATTTATTTCACTAAATAGTACGGTCTCAGGGTCCACCACTGGACTCACAGGAGTGGGGCTGGCTGCTTCTTCTCCCAGCCCACATTAGCTCCTTGTGGGAGGATCTTGCCTCACCCCTTTGTTACCAAGAATTGTTTTTGCTATTCTGGATCTTTTCTATTTAAAAATGAATTTAAGAATTTCCTTCTCTAATTCTGTGAGATATGCTATTGATATTTTGATAGAGGCTGCAATAAACCTATATAAGAATTTTAGAAATGTGTTCATTTTCACTATGTTGGTTTTTTTTCTAACCAGGAATAAAGGGTATCTTTCCATTTTCTGATATCCTATTCGATCTCATCTTTCAGAGTACTACAGTGTTCAGTGTATTTACTTCCTACGTTCGATTGATCAGAAGAATCTCATTTTCTTTTTTATGTTATTGTAAAACATAACTGAATTACATGAGATGCACTGTCACCTAGAGATAAAGTCTTAATTTAAAAGAGATACATTGGTTAAGAGGGTGAATAATGTGTTGGTGAATATAGATAAAATCTGTCTAGATTGTTTCAGAAAATATCAGATAATGATATTATCTCTTTGGGAGCAAAAACTTCTGGCTCTTGATTTTTATTAGTTTTATGATTTCCAAAGCTTATTGAATCTATATTCTCGTTTGCAGCCATCTTTCTAGCAGCCATCTAGACTTAAATAAATTCACTGTTGCTACCAGAACTTTTTCTTAGACTTCACTCCTGAAATCTTAAATTAATCTCTCATTTAAATTTCCCTCCATGTGAAGTTATAAAATAGAATCATAAGTGCATTGATACAGAGTTCTTTTATAAGTGAAAATACCTAACAGTAGTGTTGGAAATTGAAAAAGGATCCATTGGTATGAAATAAGTTTTTTATGATTGTGTGTTTTACTTTCATTCAGGTTCATCCCAATTCTCTTACATTATTAAATATTGCTGTATAAAAATCCATGACAAACTGCCCTTTCCCCATTTATAGGTCTCTAGATATTCTTTTTTTGAAAAATCTTTGGCTTTCACTTGAGATGTAGTGATTTATAGAGGAAATAACAATATTGATCATACTGAAGAAATATTTCCTGATATTTGATTTTGTTTTGTGATATATAAACTTAATTCTTCCTTCATTTAAAACACTTACATATTAGTACCTTGAATTTATATGATTAGATTTTCATTTGTTGAGTTCCTTAAACAATATTTGAGAACATAGCAAACTGCTTGTGTTGAAACTGTAGATATAAACTGAAGCTATAGAACTTATATGAAAGAAAAAATACTGGGAGACTGGGTATGGGGGCACACACCTGTAATCATAGCACTCAGGAGGCCGAAGCAAGAAGACGCCAGCCTGGCCTACAAAGTGAGTGTAAGGCCAATCAGAACTGCATAGCAAAACTTTGTGTCAACAAAACAAAACAAAATAGTGCTTATTTATATCAATAAAAGAATACAAATAAAAGAAGTTATGTGAAATATACACAGAAAAGATTCAAACTTTATACCAGGTTGTTCTGAATGATTTTTCTTTACATTTACCTCCTACAGAAGCAGATATTTTATTTCATCTGTTTTAAATAATGAACTTTTGATGAACCAAACTAAAACAAAATAGATCAAAGTTTATAGACTGAGTGATTTGGCATTAAAATTCATTATAAGCATTTATTGAATAATATTAGAACAGTCTCAGTTTCAGTTAAGATTCAGTTTTCTCATCAGATAATTGATAAAAAGAATTTTCAAAAGTTAAACCAGTATCAACAAGTAATAAATATCCAATACTATATATTTATAAAATATATGTTATATATACATAATATATGCTATATATATTTGATTAAACATTTTGTTTCAGAATTTATTAATACATAGGAGATATACATATATTACTATATGTAAAAATGCTAAAAAATAGTTACCTTTTTTTCTTAGTAGGAGAACAGGAAACTGTTATAATAGTAACACAGTGTACCAATAAAAAAAAATTATCTTTTTTCTATACTGTAAAAAATGTTCTAAAAATGGTGTAGAGGGAGAAACTTTCAAATTTAAAATGATGCTGTAAAGTCATCATCTTCCACTTCTCTTCATTGAAATCTCCAAAATGCAATGAAAATACTGAAAGGTACAGATTTTTATCTCCACCTCTGATATCCCAAGAGACACCTAATACGCCACATCACGTACCAAAAAGGCTGCTAAACAGGGAAGATCAAAAGTGGTCTGGATAGATAGAGCTGCAGATCTGTATGAGCCTTGGCATATTTATGGCAGGTGACAGTACCTAAGGAGACACAGAGTCACCAACACTTCCTTTACAAAAATAAAAGACTAAGCTGGAAGGTGGCATGCTCTGTCTAACAAAGGATGAAAATCTAGAAAAATGCAACTTCATGAAGAAGCACATTATTAAACCATATTCACAGAATCCATTCTGTAAGTGCCAGTATAGGAAAGAGTCCGTCAGTCTCCACTGTGTTTTCACTGTTAACAATTTTCAAACCTCAAACATCCCTTTTCCCTTTGCTCTCTACATCATGAAATGCTAACAGGAAAACCTGGTGTTCCCTTGTTTGGCATTGGCAGTATAGTTAATCCATCAAATCCTGGACTGTGCACAGGACCTTCGCTCTGTGACTGCCCCCCTCCCACTATAACAAAGTTCAGATCAGTCAATTGACTTTACTTTCCCAAGATCTAGTGCCCCAGAATTTCAGTACGTAACTAGTAGTCATTTTCACACCATTTTTATGTATGAATGACATCATCAGCCTCATAATGAGAAGGAAATTTTGTATAGGCTTTATCTTCTTCTCTAGTGATCATAACACAGAGGATGAGACACCATTAATACTGTGGAGAGGCAGCCATTTGAATCTCAGGGGATAGTAATCAATAAAGACTGTGTGACTCACTTCCTCACCTTTAAACCCTAGGAGAACTTCCGATAGTGTAATGTATACCCATGGTCACGCCTCTCTGCCTTTCATTACTGCTGTTATTGTTATTATTACTTTGCAATTTTATTAGGACCCTAAGAAAACAATAAGCGTTCTATCTAAAGATACTGCAGAAATGAAGAGAAAAATGAAAGAAATAGAAATAACCAAAAAAGAAATCTCACCAGAAAATATTCATCACAGAAGAAATTTTTGTTTTTTATACCATCACAAATATTTAAAACTCTAGAAATCAGTTCTTTACCACAACGAATGTATCAATCATCATTTCCTTCCCTAAAACAAAATACTGAACATCCACAATTTAATGGAGAAAACATTGAACTCAGCTCACAGATAGGAGGATTCAGTTCATGATCATGACAATTGGACATACCCTTGAAGTGTGCTCCGCCAATCCCTAGGGTGGATCCCAAGCCCCATTCAAGCTGAAATTCAAGTTAATCACCACGAAGAATAAAATCAAAGATGTAATTGTTCAGGTATGCTATTAAAGGCAGTAAATGGAGATGAAATCTGAATTTGGAACACTCAATTGAAAAGTAGAAAAAGATGTCCTGCTGCAAAAGATGGGCTAGGGTCATGGCAAGTTAGGGCTTGGTCAATTTCACTACTTGGGTTTGTGTGTTGTCCCAGGCATTCCCAGGTTACCCTTGTGCTGATAAACTTGCTGGAGCTTGACTTCCTGCCGGCCTGAGGTGATGTGAGTCAGTTCACATCAAGTATAGAAAATCTGAGTAATTATGGATAAATATAAAAAAAACAAGAAATCTGCAAATTGTACAAGGGAAGGAACTGATTCACTATTTCATATCAAAAATAAATACGGTATAATCCAACAGAATAGGAAGGAGCCAGGGATCACTGAAGATCCCACTGTAGAGCTGGCCTTATATGAGCAGAATAGAATCTAGAACTTTACAACTCTGACGCCTTAAGCTGATTTCATGTTTCAAGGATAGAAAGTACATGCTTTCATATTTGACCTGCTCTTTGCCATGATAATCATTGCTAACCATCAGAGCATCACTTTTCAAGACAGTTCATCAGCAGGCAATAATAACTTGTCAAAACTGGAAGCAAAGGAAGAAAAGTAATGTAATTTCCTTAAAAACATAAGAATAATTGGCTGGAGTGGCTGTGAAGACCTATATGAGCTTTCTGTATGACTACTTCCTTTTAATCTAACAAAATTGTCATGGTCCTTGTTCCTCTCAAGAATAACATATCAAAGATGAAAGGCTGGATATTCTGTTTGTAACCTACTTCAGTACAACGAAGAAGGCCCAGAGAATGCTCCTGCCGAAGTCAGTTGTAGGAGATACTTCTAAAGATGTATTGATCTAAGCTATCAAGAAAGTTCTCCCTGAGTCCAGACTGGTTTTCATACTTCTTTCTAGGAAACGTGGCACTGTAAATATGGATCCATTAAAACCTTCTTTGCATCTTTACAAAGCACCACTCAGATTCCAGCAGGGATTAGCAATGAAGGGAGATTGTACTCTGGGGCCTTGACGTCCTGACAGTCAAGTAGACAGAGAACAAGTTCTCAGTAATGAGACCTTGCTTTCATCAAACACCTGAGTACACTTGCTCTTCGGGTTCTTTCACAGTTAATCATGAACATTTTACCAGCTAGCAGAACATTATTGCCTAATAGAGGAGGATTTGTTTCAAGTGCATTTGTGTTGGATTCTATCCAATCATGAAGTCCAGTTATAAGGAGCTTTTGCCTGTGTCCTGCAGTATCTATGGTCCTACAGTATGAATGATGTTAGAGTGAACCTTTTAGAAAGTGTCAGAGACATTTCCATCAGAGTTTTGCAGCTCATGTGATCACCAGAGCAGCTTTGGAAAGTTCTGAGGCATTCAAACCAGGGTTGAACTAGAGGTAGTACTGCCATATTCTTTCTGGATTTCTTTTTGTCTTTATTTTCGACTGCTGAGGGTCAAACTCAGAGCACTGATTTATTAAACCACAGAATTCAGGCTCTGCTATAGTATGTTATCTAACATTTGGAAGTCTCTGGGTTTATAATCAGCAGCACAATGAATCAACTAATTAATCAATTAACCAGTATATGTTTAAATTAAAACGTAAAATTTCAAAAGTGTAAAAGAATTAATAAAGTTATAAGTATGAGATACTTCAAAAAGGAATAGATGCTATTGTAAGCAGAATAAAGATAAGAAAAGGATAAGATTTTAAGAGCTAAATAAACTAAAATAGAAATTAAAAAGCAATAATGATAATAACAAAGGAAATATTAAAGAAGATAAGGAGAAAAGATCTGTTATATCCATATTTGCTCTCACAGATAGAAGAACAAGAATAATGGTACAAAACAAATACATTAAGATAAAATTTAAAGTAAATATTTGCAGTAAGAAAAATCTCTATAGATTAAAAGGCCACTCCATGCAATACAAAAGCTGGACTCAAAGTTTTTCACTGAGACAAAGTCTAGTAAAGTTATTGGGAACTAAATACAAAGATCAAAATACCCAAAGGAGAAAATAAAGTCATTACAGCTTTTTATTCTAGAGTCACCCTCAGTGCTAGTAAAGAAATTCCCAAATGCAGAAGCTATGATCCTGAAACTTGGTCGCTTTCATATGTGAGAGACAGACAAGTATGACTGTGTGCAAAGACCTAGTCTTTTATTATTTTATGAGCTCCTTTTGTGGAAGAACTCGATGTTTACATCAGTTAACACTTTGAGTTTCATATTAAAACTAATGGTTACTATTACACAAGAGATTTTGAATTTTATAAATGTTAATGTTATAGACCTCTTATAATTAGCAAATTTTTAAAATGGAACTTAAATGTAATGGGAAGTTTGAATAAGCTGCTTTTCTTATTCCTAGGGGCTAAGTTTTAAATTAACATTTAAAATATTTGTACATTAATTTTAAAAAATAGTGTTAAATCCCAAGAAATAATATAGCTTACTAAAATCAAATATGAAAGGAGTAACAATAGAAAGGAAAGGAAAAGTTAAAATAACCAGTTACACAAGCAATCACAGTAGAGAGTAAATCAGGGCTTTATTAGCGAGTTTTGGTGATGGATAGAAAACAGTGCTATTAAGCCTTCAATGTGAATGAGGTTTTGTTTCATTTTTAACAATTTTCAATCCATCAGTCTGATACTTTAGCCAAAGTATATAAAAATCAGTTACTATGAATTTGACTATGGCAGTGTAGAAGATAGCAGATTCCCCTTTACACACACACACACACACACACACACACACACGTGAACGAGATTTCAAAACAGATATTCAAGGTTCTCAAACGGATGAAAATAAACAAAAATCTTCAAAACATTTATTCTGGAGAAATTGTTAGAGCCTCAGATAATGTCTGAGTACACTCATGTTCCCACTCCCAGCTCTGTGGATGACAATAGCTTTACAAGCCATGGGCCCAAACCAGCAGTTCTGGTGACACAAGAGTCAGAACTAAACTGTGAAAGCACCGCCCACGCGACACACCATTTGACAGACCAGCTAGACTATGTAAATAAAAACCTGCTCAGCATCATTCTCAAGAAAATGGAAAACGAAAACACAAAGAGATACCACAATACACTCCCTAGAATGTTCGTAGTAAATAAGACTGAAAATACAAGTGGATGGAAAGGATAAGGGGAAACTAAAACTTCATACATCAGTAGTTGAAAGATAGCTAATATACCCACTTCAGAAAATAGTTTGCTAGTTTCTTGGAAAGATAAATCTACTTGTCATAGGATTTAGCAATTTACTCTAAGGTATATACAGTAGCATTGAAATTTTTATGTGACCATCTGTAGCAGCATTATTTCTGATATTCAACAGGTAGAAAAAAATCTTAATGTCAGAAATACTAGAAGAAGATATTTTAAATGTACATTAGAAAACTCATGGTATTCATTTTTACTTCCTGTTCAAAATGAGGAAGTTTATGTCTCAGAACTTTTTAATGTATTTGTTTTATTTCATAGTTTTAAAATTAATACAAAGTATTTTTATAAATGTATTTCCATGAAAGTTATATTTATACATGTTAAACTTCAACTTTTCATTGATATCCATTCCAGTAGTTAATAATGTAAAATATGTCGCATTGGTAAAATAAATGGTTATACAAAATTGTAGTGATTGATTGATTGATTGATTGTGTCAACTTGAGACCTTTCGAAGTTTAACTAAATGGGTTTAGCAACTCTATACTCAAGGGTGTAGAAGACCCACCCTAGGGTGGCTCATCACCTGAGGTATAAAAGGGAAGCAGGAAGGATGAATGCATTCTATTCTTGGAAGAAACTCCAGTCTTCGCCTTTGGTTTGGACCTTGTCTCCTGGCTTCCAGTGTAGACTCTTCAGCTTTCTGGCATAGACTCTTCAGCCTTCCATTGTAGAGCCTTCAGCCTTCTGTCGCACACCCATCAGCCTGCTGGTGTGGACTTGCATGAGACACTAGGGTGAATTCTAGACCTTCGGTTAAATCCTTCAGCCTCCAGTGTGTAGATGCCCTCTGCTCACTTCCTCATCCGACTCTGTGGCTGACCATCATAAGCCAATCTTGTCATTTCGTATACATTTGTACAACTTGTGTTATATTTGTTTTCTCTAGTAAAACCCTGACTAATACAGATTTTGGGATTACATATTTTTATTTAAAGTAAAATTCAAATGTTCTAACAAATGTATAAAATGCTAGATAATAACATCTTCCTGATGTACCCTCTCAAATTTCTACCTACTTCACTAATAATTTTTCCTAAATTATAGAATATGTAATAACTATCTGGAGAAGTGCTACTCTAACTTTCTACATTTGCCTGATAATCCTTATATTTTTCTTAGTTTATCTGCATTCCACTGTTGTTGGCAAATTAGCCTTAAAATTAAGCATTCTCTTATGCATTATCTTATGGTCCTATGAAGGTCACCTAGACTGCATGTCTTACTACTTGTGACTCATCAGAAAAGTAATATCCTAAACAGTAGAAGATATTTAGGGTCACTATCATTGTCAACTGGCCATATGCTTAGCTGTCCCATCAATATCCAATCCTGAAGCTCCCAAAAGCATATGCTTAATGCTTGTACACATTTCAGAATAGACCGACAGGCAACAGTTTGCAAATCAGCACTGGTTCACAGACCACCCTTTGAGTAACAATGATAAAGGCAAAAGTAATCACCAAAACAAAATCTCAGGAGAAGAAAAAGAGAGAGAGAGAGAGAGGAAGAGAGAGAGAGAGAGAGAGAGAGAGAGAGGGAAATATATTGTTTATAAGGAAAGTTTGTTTGTTTGTTTTTTTAACCTTTGGCTTTTTAAAACAGGATTTTATGATGTAGTTCAGGCTGGCATCAAACTCACTTTGCCGCCCAGGCTAACTTTGAATTCACCGTAATCTATCAGGCTCAGCCTCCCGAGTGCTGCTATTGCAGTCATGTACCACTGTGCCCAGGCCTAAGGAAAGACTTTTTAAAAAGACTTTCTGAATAATACAAACTTTGAATTTCATATTCAACATAGTTGTATTTAGGGAAGTTTGTTTGCATGGTTCCAGGTTAGCTGCTATGGCTGGTATACATGTTCACATTATAGTAGTTCATTTGACACTTAACCAGCATCTGTTTTTCATGCCAATCTGGCCCTCATTTCTTTCTCCCTAATGTGATGTACGCAGCTGTGTTCCAATGATATTTGTTCTAGTTGGGTTATCATGTTCAATGCCTTGGCCTTGATTTGCTATGGCTAAGCACCAGTGTTGGCTATTTCAACAGACTGTTTGTCCTTCCAACATGCAGACCTTGGAAGTAGAAGGGAGATCATTTCCAGCTGTCTTGTCAGTCGATGCAGTCTAAATTAATTAATTCTGTATCTTAAATTAATGATTAGGTTACAAGTTGACAGTGAGATTGCCCTTTTCCTTGAACAAAATGAATAAAAGCTGTTAAAACCAAAAAACCAACACACACAAGAAAACATCTTTAAAATCAAAATGATTCTAAGTGTATCACACTTAGAATACATATGAAGTACAAAATACATATGAAGTACAAAGCAAACATAATTTAAAAAATAGGTAAAGCCATAGACGATAACAACAACAACAAAAAGGCCTGGGCTTTGATATTTCTATTTGAGAATATTAAATTCATGAAACAGAGCATTAACATGATAAATCTGGTAGTTTATATGGTTAAAGAGTACTATCAAAAATGAATTCTAAAATTTAAAGTATCTTTACACCAAATGATGTTCAATCAATATGCATGTGAAAAGACATCAAGAAATAAAACAGGAAATAGTTTTTTACAAGGCACTGTTAAGTACTTTTTTAGTGTATTACAGAGCAAATGGACAGAATAAGCAAAATGCAGAAGACCTAAATAGTGCACTCACTGGGTCAAATGTGAAAACAAGAAACAAAACGCCTTCCAGCATCCCCAATACCATTAATTAAAACAGCTATTTATCAAGTCCCACACGTTCACCATAAATTTAAAAATAAAAATAGTACAAACAATACTTCTGACTATAATACAATTAAAATAAAAATGAATAGCACACAAATACCAAAAAAGGACACAAGAAATTCATTGTTTCTCTTAATTTGAAACCCAAAGACCTGGGGTGCACATACCTGTAATTCCAGCACTTGGGAGGCTGAGGCAAGAGCATTGCTGCAAATCGCGGGCCAGTCTGGGGGTACATAGCAAGACCTTATCTAAAAAAGAAAGAAAGAAAAACAGAAAAAAAAAAAAAAGAAAGAAAAAGCCAAAGAATATATCTAAATCATATAGTTTACAATATAGATAGAGACTGTCCCCCCCAAAAGTTCCTGTGTACAGAGATGGGGTTGTAGGAGGTGCCTGAATCACAGGAGCACCGTACTCACCAGTGACTGACACACTGAAGGTTTTGGGGGGTGGGGTCTGGTGGAAGAGCCGGGTCACTCCCAGTTGCCTCCCTTCTCTCTCTGCTTCCTGGTTGCTCTGGACAGGCAGCTGTCCTGCACCGCTGCCATCTTGTTTCTACTTTGGAGCCAGTGACCACGGGCTGAAATCGTGAGCCTCCCCTCCATCACGCTGTGGGCACTGGATACAGAGTCAGAGAGATGAGGAAGACAACGCCGTCCGACAAGCTCCAGTACACAGATGTACACATGGCTTAGATATTAGAAAAGAATAAAGATGACTGTTCTGTGACAATATCGGACAAACGTAGAAAATCAGTATTATCACCACAACACCTATTGCCACTAATAAAAATGATTATTAAAAGATTTTAAAAATTAATAGTATGATGTCAAGTACTTGCAAATATGCTACTATCAAATGGAAATTATTAATGGAAGAGGTACTTAATGAAACACCATAAAGATAAACAAATAACCAAGTATTTGTTTAAAAAATTTGTAACATAATCTTTAAAGTCCTTCCTTTCCTTAAAGACATAGACGAAAAAGTAAAAGGAGAATGAGGAAGTGACACAGTTATTGAGCCCTTGCTCATCATGTGATAAGCAGTGGGTTGGATTCCAAATATTGCAAAATAAACAATTAAAAGTGTGTTTCATTCTTGGAATAACCCAATATCAGTAAATTACCAATGCTTACTAAATTAATAAGGATAACTCTATACTCTGTAAATATCTGTATCTATTTTGTATATACTTATGTTTATAACTATCTGATTTTTAAATCTGTCAGGGCCAATTCAAAAATTACCCAGTAAATATATTTAAAAGAAAACTTTGAAAATGTACTAAGGAATTTAGCCTTGCCCCGAATTAAGCATTACTTAGCCAGAACAAATAAATGTGATATTGATATATGGAAAGAGTGAAATTTCAAAGAAATTTCAATAGAAATCCTGATAAAATTCTTAGTGTATGTGAGTAATTAGAAAACAAAGTTAACATTTCATATGTATGATAAATGAATTTTTCTGTAATTGATGGGATGGCTAGTTATTCGGGAGAATAAATACCTTTGCAACGTTTGTTTACAAATTAAGTTTTGGTTTTTTAAAGAACCCAAATCCAACACAGAAGACATTTTTGAAAACTTAATAAATTTCAGTACATAAAAATCTGACAAAAACACAATAAGTATCAAACACGTGACAAATAAATAATATATATAGTTGTATTATAAGCATGTAAAGAATTGCTACATAAATATTATTTCCACCAAATCAGTAAGATAAAGATTAACAGTCCAATAGAAATATGGAGAAATATAGACAGTTTATAGAAGTAAAAAAGAAATTGACCTAAAAATGTAAGAGAATAGTCAACCTCACTCATTAAAAAAAGAGAAGTACAATAGAAAGACACTATGAGGTACAAATTTTTAAAAAACAATTAGAATTAAAGAGAAGGGAAAATCGACTGCACTATAAAGATTACAGTTAAAGGAGTATATTTGCACATTTCTGGTAGACATGTAAATTGTGTATCATCTGTGGAATGTAGTTGATATTCCAGATATTCCATTCTGTAAAATCCTTTTTCTGGTAATTAACTTCTAATATATTTTGTATGTACCCCTACAGATACTTTGTTGTCTATTTTCCATACGCACTTCAGCCTTTGATATAATTGAAAATTAACTAAACTACCATCAAGGGGGCTAAATAACTATTTTATAGTGCAGCTAAACTTTGGAGTACAAAAGACATGAAGTCTTTGTATATATGGAAGCAGAATTTTGTTTTCAAAGTACAGACCAGCTTATGTATTATACAACTTTCAATGTATATATGTGTGTTTGAATGTTGAAAGGGCTTGTGTATATGGCTGCAACAAAATGGAATATCTGGAAAGACTATGAACAGTTGGTCAAGAAATTAGTCATGTCATATTTATTGGGAAGTTGGCAGTTAAATTTAGATTATAATTGTTGCAACTTGTTAGATATCCTTTCCTTTCTTACTCATCCACAGCAAAGTTAAACAAAGAAATTGAAATGTATATTTTTCAAATATATTTTTAAGTGTAGAGATGGAATTTGCTTCAAGATACAGTTAAGTACCTTAAGGTACAGAGCTACCAAAGCAGTAAAGACATGTACATTAGGTATATGTAGTTAAGTCACAAACCTTATGTTTGCATTTGTGTCTGATATTTCTAGAATGTATACTTAAATTATTGTATGGATTATCTTTGGCATTGTCTAGAGGACTGAGGTCAATTGTATGAAGACAATTTTCTTTCCAGTTTTTCTTTCATTACATTTGAATTGCAGATACAGATATAGATATAGATATAGATATAGATATAGATATAGATATAAATTTTCTAAATAAAACATGCTAAGAATTCTTCCATTGTATTATTCATTTACTTTAGTAGGGCTAAGATGTATTTTCAAATTTTAGCAAACTTTTCCTAAGGTACTCCCATATACATTACTTTTAGGCTTATTATCATTTTATTTTGAGCTTAACTTTCTGATCTCTGTTTTTTAACAATTCTAGACATTTTGGAGATTTAGGCACTAAGGGAAATATGGTTTCTTTGTAACACTACCAAAATGGAAAGCTTACTTTTTAACATTTTTTGTTCTTCTGTGTTCACATAGACAATTTTTAATGTTTATTCACTGGCTCATCAGCAAAGATAATTGATATGATAAATATGCGATTTTCATGTAGATTAAAATAAATCTGCCAGATTACCTTTCCTGTGAGCCACAGAGACCATGCCACCTCTCAGCTCTGAGCTACATCCCTGCCCCATATCTTGTTTTTGAATCAAGGGGTTCACTATGTTGCCAAAATCAGTCTTGTATGGTCACATGATTTTCCCATCTTAACCTCCCAAGTACCTCTGTTTAAAGGTTTGCACTACCAGGCCCATCCAGGAAGTATTTTTATGACTCATGAATTTGATCAAAATTTAATGTTATTTGAGAGATATAAGCTAAGTTACTATCACTGCCAGTTCCTATTCTGTGTATTGTGTGTGTGTGTTTTAATGGGACATGATGCTAAAATTGAGCTACATGTGTCACTGATATTATAATTTTAAGGATTAGAAAAGGGAGGCAATAGGGAAAACAGAGTCTAACATCTAATAAATATCAGTTATTACACTTATCATCCTACTTATAAATAAGAAATCATCTATCTAATCTTTGTAATCATGGTGTGAATAAATGAAGCAAGATTGAGGAATTAATTAATCCAAATAAAAAATAGATACAAGACTGAACCCAGATATTTTATTTTGACCCTTATAAACATTTTACTATAACTGGCATCCCTCCTATAGGCCACAGAAACTGGTAAATCAGTAAACCAAATAACCAACCCCAATAAGATAAAAAGCAAGCAAAAAAATTTCTTTAGCATTGCATTTGACACAAATATTTCAGTTGAAAATGCCACTTTTCAATGTAACATTGAGAATTTTCTGTTTAGTGAAAGTTGGTATATCAGTACAAAACAGGCAAATATCCATTTGATAGCATCCCATAGTACTAATCCGTGATGTAATTCATCATATTACAGTATCTTAGAAATAATCTTTCTATTTATTTTCAGACACCTGCAATTGATCCAGAAAGAAATTTCTTTAATTGAAATGAAGCTTGTGCCTCAGAAATGTTGCTTATAGAACTATTTTCTTCACCTGCTAGCCTTTTGGCCAGCCTAATTAAATTTTTCTAGTCTGAAAATATCCAATAGTAAATGGTCTCATCATTCTGAAGTACTATAAACAATTTTACTGAAATGTTATTCAATTCATAATGGAGTTTTTGGGTGCAAGCCCCAAACTACAAATAAATTAGAAAATATGTTCTTAGCTGTCAGAATATTATGTATATTATGATGTCATGTGATTTGTTTTTCTGTTACTTTTTGAACATAATTATGTCAGTTGATACCACTCAAGCCATTAAGTCACAATAAGAAAAGGTCATGAGGTGAATTCTGTTCTGTGAAGCTTTTATATGTAATAAGTCAATTTTGATATCAAATGTGCAAATGATTAAGGAAATAAGATGACACAAAAAAGAAAATTCAATATGAGTAGGAAATGTAAATCCTGTAATCAGTTTATAAAACCTTAAAAGGTAAAACATTATAGTTGTAAATTAATATTAATATAACCTGGTGTCAGGTAGCTGTTTAACTTTATATAGTGTACATAAAGGAGACTGGCCATCTTTGAGAATTTTTGACAGTAGAGGTAGCTAAAATTTGATATACTACTGGAAAGCTTTTAAAACAAAAATACTTTTTTGTCTGAAATTATTTCAACATGGTCTTCCAACAAACACACACATGTTCATGTACACACATAAACACATGCATGCACACACTGAACAAGATAATAAAAATAGAAGAAAAATCAAAGGATCTAGTTTGTGCCATCACAGAACTACTGTGCAATCTAGATACTTATATATAGACACATAATATAATAAAATCAAAAATTGAGCACATCCTGGGATATATCCAAGCAGAACAGCATCTGCCTGGCAAGTGAGAGATCAAAAGTTCAATTCTCAGTATCCCCACCAAAATGGGCACAAAGCAAATTAGCAAAAAAAAAAATTAAATTATTATTATTTGCAGATGATACAATACTCTACATAGAAGACTCCAAAAACTCCACTAAAGTACTCTAGAGTTAATAAGCAAGTTCAGCAACATAGCTGAATACAAAATCAACACTCAAAAAGCAGCAGCATTAATGTACACAAACAACAAACTCACTGAGAGAGAAATTATGGAAGTAACACCTGTCTTAGTTACTTTTTACTCATTGCTGAGACAAAATACCTGATAACCAAATTTGGGAAAGGAAAGTTTTATTTCTTACAATTTTTGGAGGTTTCAGTCCATACTCAGTTGACTCCAAGGCAGGGTGACATGGCAGGGACGCAGCTCATGGCAGCTGCAAACAGCAAGGCAGAAACCGATAAGAGAAAAACACACCTTGTTCCTGCCATTACATCACATCCTGGCTCCACCTCCTAGGAGGGTGTAGCACTGACACCACCAATCCAAGCACTAAACAATGAACCAATCACAAATGCACAATGCAAATACATGAGGCCTGGGGGCCACCGACATAAACCATGACATTCCACCCCTAGCCCCCAAAGACTCATGTACAACCTTTATACAAAAGACATTTAGTCCATCTCCAAAAGTTGCCAAAGTCCTAACATTTTCAGCATTGCTGAGAAGTCCAAGTCCCAAGTCTCCTTCAATATCAGTGGTAAACTCTTAACTGTAACCCCCTGTACAAGTGAAACAAGGTTAAACATTTCTGAAATGCAAAGGCACAAAATAAACATTACCATTCCAAAAGTTACAAACTGGGGAGTATAAGCATTGGAAACAAAGCAAGTCCAACCTCCAGCAGGGCAGACATTAAGTCCTAAAGTTCCATGCTCAGCATTTGAAGCAATCTGGTTGCAAGCTCCAAAAGGCTTGGGTGATTCCACCCCCAAGGCACTTCCAGCGATTTCAGCTCCTGCAGCTTTTCTCTTAAACCTTCTCTGCTCAGTTTTTGCAGCTTTCCTTAGATGATCCATGATCTTGGCTTTTCCAAACTTCTGGGGTCTCCACTGCACCTTTGGTTTCACACTTACATCTTTACATATTACACTCTCAGGGGCACACTGCTTGGCCTCCCAGGCCCTTTGCAATTGAGGCGGAAGCCTTCTTATCCTCAGAATTTGTGCATTTTCCTTGCACCTAAAATTGGCACCATGTTGATGGCGCCAAGGCTTGCTGCCAGCTGAAACAGTAGCCAGGCTTTTCTCTCTGTTGGCTGTAGGGGTCAATTGCCTAGATTGCTGGGCTCTGTGAACCCAATTGTGAAGAAAAGCTTTTCTATGTTGCCACCATTCTGGAACCTCATGTGGCTGCCACCATTCTGGAACCTCATGTGGCTGCCACCATTCTGGAACCTCATGTGGCTGCCACCATTCTGGAACATCATGTGGCCTTTCATGCCATTCTAGAGCATGGCGCTCTGAAGCTTTCTAATCTGAGAAAATTCTTTCACTTTTGCAGTTTTAGGGCTGCAAATGGTGGAGACCTGATGCTTCCTGGGATGCCCAGTGGCCATCTTTCTTATCTCTCTGTTTCTTCTCAGCAATCAAAGTCTCAGCACTATCTTTACAATCCACAGCTTACTGGAGTTTTCCTTCTGGCCAAACTCACAGTGTTTTAAATTATCCTGCTGGACTCTTTGCTCTTGATTTGCAACATAGATCTGGCTAAAAGCCCCCAACAATAGCCATGCCACAGCCTCAACATTTGACTACCTTGAAATTTCCTTTGCCAGATTAATCAGTCCATTACCCTTAATCTCAGTCTCAGGCAAAGTCTCTGGGCATGAGCAAAATGCAGAAGAACTTTCTGCCAAGCCATAACACACATCATAGGGAGTCCAACAACCAATACAGTCCTCCTTCCCAATAGAAACCTCACAAGCCTGGTCTTTACTATCAGGCTTTCTATCAGCCTTCTGGTCTCCTGAGCTCTGACCAGAATCTCCTCTACAGAACAGCCTCAGCTGTTCCAGCTCTGTGCATCCAGGCGACATGTCCGAACCTTTCCAAACTCTGCCTACAAGCCATTTCCAAAACCTCTTGAAAAACATGGTCAGGTATAGTCACAGCAATGACCCCACTCCTGGTACCAAATTCTGTCTTAGTTACTTTTTACTCATCACTGAGACAAAATACCTGATACTCAAAGTTGGGAAAGGAAAGCTTTATTTCTTACAGTTTTTGGAGGTTTCAGTCCATACTCAGTTGGCTCCAAGGCAGGTGGCATGTTGGGGCCACAGCTCAGGGCAGCTGCAAACAGCAAGGCAGAAACTGGCAAGAGAAAGACACACCTTCTTCCTGTCATTACATCACATCCTGGTTCCACCCCCCAGGAGGGTGTAGCACTGACACCACCAATCCAAGCACTAGATAATGAACCAATCACAAATGCACAATGAAAATACATGAGGCTGACATAAACCATGACAACACCTTTCACAATTGCATTCCCACAAAAGGAAACATTTAAGCATCAATCTAACAAAAGATGTAAAAGATCTATATGTTGAAAATTACAGTACTCTGAAAAAGGATATTGAAGAAGATATCAGAAAATGGAAAGATATCACTTGCTTTTGTATAGGAAGAACAACACTGTGAAAATGGCCAAAACATATATAGATTTACTGCAATTCCAATCAAAATACCATTAGCATACCTCACAGATATAGAGGAAACATTCCTAAAATGGTTACTTCCTTAGTTAATAATAACAGAAATTAGTATTATCCATATGATGCTAGTTTTGCATGCATGCAGAATGCAAGAGTTGCAGAATCATGGAGGTTTTCACACAGATTTCAAATGAAGGTTTGGGAGACCAGGCAATATAGCAAGTTTCAACATTTCTGCAGGCAGCCCATCAGTGGGCAATAAGTGAAACTGTAGGAGTGAAGCCAAACCTATGATTATGTCTCCAGAAAATAAGAGATTCTAGGAACCTGGAATGTGTGTCAAGGAAAACAGGCAGCAATGAGTAGAGTCATCCCAAAAGAAGTCACATGGCCCTGTGGAGTTCATATCACACTATCACATTCCCTGAATGCTGGACATAAAGCTATGTCATTTAATGTTTTCCCTACTGTATTTTGCTATTGCTTTGGTCCTATTTCTTCCTATTCCTAGATCCTTGAGAATAACAAAGTTTACCTAGTGCCATTATATCTTTGGAACACATAGCTTGTTTTGTATCTTTGCAAGGATTCACAGCTAAGAGATTGTTTTGAATCTTGGGGAACACTTTGAACTTAGATATTTGAGAAATTCTGAAATTGTTACTACTTGGGCAATCCTTGGAGCTGGACTAAATCCATGTTCCATAACAAGAAGGACATGAGACCATGCCTAGCGGCCTTCTTTCAGCCCAGGAGGCTGGGGCCTTGCAAGAGGACTTTTAGCCCACTGGTGCTGGCCCAGGGAGAGTTTGAGACCATCATTCCCAGCAGTTTAGTTCTCGCTCCACTCCATAGGACACTGGACTGGGCTCTGGAGGTTTCACAGGTCTCAGTGGACCATGCCCAGCTTCCATCTTTCAGTCCAGGGAGCCAAGGCCCTGCGAGGGAGCCAGGGCTGAACAAGGTGAGTCCCAGTGCACCAGCACTTGCCTGGGGAGAATTTGAGACCATTGCTCCCAGTGGTTAAGTTCCTGCCCAGCTCCCTAGGACATTGGACTGGGCTCTTGACATTCTGGAGGGCCTTAGTGGACCATACCCTGTGGCCTTCTTTCAGTCCAGGAGGTCGGGGCCATGCAAGGGACTTTCAGCCTACTGGTGCGGGCCCAGGGAGAGTTTGAGACCATTGCTCCCAGCAGTTGAGTTCCCGCCCAGCTCCCTGAAACACTGGACTAGGCTAGGGAGGTCTTGCAGGCCTCACTGGGCCAAGCTCAGCAACCTTCATTCAGTCCCAAGAGCTGAGGGCACAGGAGGTGATTTCCAACACACCCGGGGGAAGCTTTGGAAAACCACTTGAAGAACAGAAATATAAGAAGATGAAGAAAAAGAAAGACAAAAGGCAATCTCAAACCTCCAGCCCATCCCAAGGAATTCTAAGAGCCATGTATATAGAAGAAAACATAAGCCATATAACTGAAATGAATGAAATGATATCAACTGAAATAAAGAAGCAAACTAGGAAAGCTATAGAGAAACTCAGAACAGAAATAATCTCCCAGGTAAAAGA
This sequence comes from Dolichotis patagonum, assembly GCA_004027295.1. Lineage (NCBI taxonomy): Eukaryota > Metazoa > Chordata > Mammalia > Rodentia > Caviidae > Dolichotis > Dolichotis patagonum. The sequence continues at coordinate 8,989 of PVJX010010432.1, read as the reverse complement.
AGAACTGGTAAAAGTAGTGAAAAAAATAGTGAACACATCTAAAGAAGACACAGTTAAAAAATTAGAGGAACAAAGCAAATAAATAGAATCCCTGAATGATCACTATAAGAAACAAAGAGAATGCATGAAGCACATTTAAAGAGATATACAACAAATCAAATATTCTATTGAAAGTTGCCAAAACTGCTTCAATGAAAGTGAAGATAGAATTTCAGACCTCAGAGATAAGATTGCAGCTAGAGAACAGGAAAGGAAAGATCTTTTAAAATAACAAGGAATCAGGAAATAACAATTCAACAGCTGCAAGATGATGCAAAGTAAAACAACATAAGATTAATAGGGATAAAGGAAAAAGAAGGGGACAACACATGAACAAATGAAATCAAGAGGCTACTTACATAAGTAATAGCTAAAAAATTTCAAAAACATGAGAATGGAAACTGACATATGGATTAGTGAAGCATATAGAACTCCAAATAGCCATAACCAAAATAAAACTAATCCAGACGAGTCGAGGATTTAGCTCAGTGGCTTAAGCGCCTGCCTGGCAAGCGTGAGGTCGTGAGTTTGATCCTCGGTAACAAAAAAAAAAAAAAAAGCCAACAAAACTAATCCAGACATATAATAATCACCATCCCAGAAATCTAACATAAGAACAGAATATTAAAAG